>PVHW010006358.1:0-107202 GCA_004024825.1 Pygathrix nemaeus | reverse complement strand
TTTCTCAGAAAGCTTCTGTCCAGTTTTTATCTGCAGATATCTCCTCTTTCACTGTAGGCCTGAATGTGCTCCCGAATGTCCCTTCAGGAATTTGCGCATGACAGAGTTTCCGCACTGCGTAATATAATTAAAGTTTTAACTATGTGGGATGAATAAATATATCTAACACAAAGCAGTTTCACAGAAATCTACTTTCCAGTGTTTGCCTTAGGATATTTCCTTTTTCACCATAGTCGTCTCTATACTCCCGAATATCTCTTCATAGCTTTTTCTCCAAAAGGGATTCCGGAATCCTCTAGGAGAAGAAAGCTATATTTCTCTGAGTGGAATACACACGTCACAAAGCAGCTCCTCAGTAAACTTCCCTCCAGTTTCTATCTGAAGATGTTTCCTTTCTCACCATAAGCCTCAAAGCCCTCCAGAATATCCCTTTGCAGACTAAACAAAAACAGTGTTTGATAGGCTCAATGTAAAGAGAAGCTTTACTGCATGAGCGGAATTCACGTGACACAGGGCAGTTTCAAACAAAGCTTCCTTCAGGTTTCTCTCTGAGATTATTTCTTTTTCAGGATATTCTAAATCGCGTTTGCAAATGTCCTTTCTCAGATTCCACAGAAACAGTGATTTCAAACTGCTCAATCCAAAGAATGATTTAATTCTATGAGATGAATACAAACATCACAAAAGAGTTGCTCAAAAAGCTTCTCCCTAATTTTCGTTGGGAAACAATTCCTTGCTTGACACAGGCCTCCGGTAGCTTCTTACTATCCTTTCGCAAAACCCTCAGAGACTGACTTTCAAACTGGGAAATGTAGAGTAAGCTTTAACCCTGTGAAAACAGTGGGCATGTCAGAGAGCAATTTCTTCGAGTGCTTCCTTCTCTTTTTTATTGGACGACATTTCACTTTTTGCCATAGTCTTCAATATGCTCTGAATATCACTCTCTTGGTTTTCCAGGAACAGCGTTCAAACTGTGCTTTATGAGAAGAATGTTAAAACTCCCTGAGTGGAATACACACATCACCAAGCAGTTTCTCAGAAAGCTTCTCTCCAGTTTTTATCTGACTATATTTCCTATTTGACCATAGGCCCGATTATGATCCCAAATATCCCTTCATGGATCCATCCACGAGGGATTTTCCAAGCCGCATAATGTAAAGAAAGCTTCATCTATGTGTTAAGAATAAACATAGAAAAAAGCAGATTCACAGAAAGCTTCTTTCCGGTTTTTATCTGAAGATATTTCCTTTTTCAACATAGTCCTGAGTGTGCAACAGAAAGTCCCTTCATTTATGCATCCATGACAGTTTTCAAGCTGTGTAATGTAAGGAAACCTTTAAATATGTGAGATGATTACGCATATCACAGAGTAGTTTCCTAGAAAACTTCTTTCCAGGTTTTCTCTGAGGCTATTTCCCTTTTCATCATCAGCATCAACATGCTCCCGAATATCACTTGGTACATGTTTCTCCAAAAGGTTTTCCCTGACGCTGTATGAGAAGAGAGGTATAACACTGTGAGTGGAATGCATACGTCACAAAGCAGTTCCTCGGAATGCTCCTCTCCAGTTTCGGTCTGAACATATTTCCTTTCTCACCATAAGCCTCAAAGTGCTCCCGAATGTCCCATCACACCCTAAACATACACAGGGTTATAAAACTACTCAACGTAAGGAGAGGCTTAACTAAGCGAGAAGAATTAAGATGACACAGAGTGGTTTCACAGAAAGCTTCCTTCTGCATTTTACCTGAGGATATTTCTTTCTCCATGTTCTAAGGATCGTTCCCAAATATCCTTCCTCAGATTCCACAAAAACAGTGATTTCAATCTGCTCAGTCCAAAGAACCATTTAAATCTAGGAGACGAATACACACATCGCAAAGCAGTTGCTCAGGACGTTACTCTGCAGGTATCCTCGCAAGGTGTTTTCTTGCTCAACAAAAGCCCCCGGGCGTCACTAAATATCCCTTCACAGATTCTTCAAAGACAGAATTTCGAAAATGGGCAACATAGAGTAAGCATAAATTTTGTGAAGGGAATGCACACATCAGAGAGCAGATTCGTGGGACGCTTCTTGCTCGATTTTATTTCAGTATATTCCACTATTTGCCATAGTTCTCAGTGTGCTCCAAAATACCACTTTTTTAGTTTCACAGGAACAGTGTTCAAACCCTGCCTTGTGAGAAAAGAGGTATAACTCCCTGAGGGGAATGCATACATCACAAAGTAGTTTCTCAGAAACCTTCTTTCCAGTTTTTATCTGAGGATATCTCGTCTTTCACCGAACACCGGAATGCGCTCCCAAATATCTCTTCGCAGATACGTGCATGACGGAGTTTCCAAACTGCGTAATATAAGAAAGGTATTAACTATGTGAGATGAATACATATATCTAACATGAAGCAGTTTCACAGAAATCTTCTTTCCAGTTTTGTCTGAAGATATTTCCTTTTTCACCATAGACATCCCCATACTCCCGAATGTTTCTTGGTAGCTTTTTCTCCAAAAGGGATTCCAGAATCGTCCAGGAGAAGAAAGGTATATTTCTGTGAGTGGAATGCACATGTCACAAAGCAGCTCCTCAGAAAGCTTCTCTCCAGTTTCTATCTGAAAACGTTTCCTTTCTCACTGTATCCCTCAAATTGCTCCTGAATATCCCTTCACAGTCTAAACAAAAACAGTGTTATGATACTGCTCACTGTATCATAACACTGTTTGATAACACAGTGAAAAGAGAAACTTAACTGTGTGAGCGAAATTCACATGACACAGAGCAGGATCACAGAATACTTCCTTCTGGTTTCTCTCTGAGGTTATCAAAGTGATCCCGAATGTCCCATCACATGCTAAACATACACAGGGTTATAAAACTACTCAACGTAAGGAGAGGGTTAACTAAGTGAGAGGAATTAAGACGACACAGAGTAGTTTCACAGGAAGCTTCCTTCTGGATTTTACCTGAGGATATTTCTTTCTCCATGTTCTAAGGACCGTTCTCAAATGTCCTTCCTCAGATTCCACAAAAACAGTGATTTCAAGCTACTTAATCCAAAGAACGGTTTAAATCTAGGAGACGAATATGCACATCGCAAAGCAGTTGCTCAGAAGGTTACTCTGCAGGTTTCATCAGATGTTTCCTTGCTCACCACAAGCCTCCGGGTGTCACTTAATGTACCTTCACAGATTCTTCAAAGACAGAATTCCGAAATTGGGCAACATGGAGTAAGCATAAATTCTGTGAAGTGAATGCACATATCAGAGAGCAGATTCTTGGAACACTTCTTTCTCGATTTTAGTGCAGTATATTTCACTATTTGCCATAGTACTCAGTGCACTCCAAAATATCACTTTTTCGGTTTCACAGGAACAGTGTACAAACCCTGCCTTGTGAGAAAAGAGGTATAACTCCCTGAGTTGAATGCATACATCACAAAGTAGTTTCTCAGAAGGCTTCTTTCGAGTTTTTATCTGATGGTATCTTCTCTTTCACCGTAGGTCTGAATGTGCTCCCCAAAGTCCCTTCACGGATTCGTGCATGACAGAGTTTCCAAACCGCATAATATAAGAAAAGTTTTAACTATGCGAGATGAATAGATATCTCTAACACAAAGCAGTTTCACAGAAATCTTCTTTCCAGTTTTGTCTGAGGATATTTCCTTTTTCACCATAGCCATCCCTATACTCCCGAATGTCTCTTGGTAGCTTTTTCACCAAAAGGGATTCCGGAATCCTCTAGGGGAAGAAAGGTATATTTCTGGGAGTGGAATGGACACGTCACAAAGCAGCTCCTCAGAATGCTTCTCTCCAATTTCTATCTGAAGATGATTCCTTTCTCACTGTAACACTCAATTCGCTCCTGAACATCCCTTTGCAGTCTAGACAAGAACAGTGCTATGATACCTCTCAATGAAAAGGGAAGCTTAACGGTGAGAGTAGAATTCACGTGACACAGAGCAGATTCACAGAAATCTTCCTTCTGGTTTCCGTCTGAAGTTATTTCTTTTTCAGGATATTCTAAAACTGTCTCCAAATGTCCTTACTCAGATTCCACAGAAACAGTGATTTCAAACTGCTCACTGCAAAGAATGATTTAATTCTTTGAGACAAATACAAACATCACAAAAGAGTTGCGCAGAAAGCTTCTCTCCAATTTTTGATGGGAGACATTTCCTTGCTCAACGTAGGCCTCCGGTTGCCCCTAATTATCCCTTTACAGAACCTCAGAGGCCGACTTTCAAACTGGGAAATGTAGAGTAAGCTATAATCCTTTGAAAAGAATGGGAATGTCAGAGAGCAGTTTCTTCGAGTGCTTCTTTCTGTTTTTTATTGGACGATATTTCACTTTTTGCCATAGTCTTCAATGTGCTCCGAATATCAATCTTTTGGTTTTACAGGGACAATGTTCAAACTGTGCTTTATGAGAAGAGCATTAAAAATCCCTGAGTGGAATGCACACATCACCAAGCAGTTTCTCAGAAAGCTTCTCTCCAGTTTTTATCTGAGTCTATTTCCTATTTGACCCTAGGCCCGAATTTGATCCCAAATATCCCTTCGTGGATCCAACCACGAGGGAATTTCCAAGCTTCATAATGTAAAGAAAGCTTCTTCTATGAGAGGAATAAACATAGAAAAAAAAAACAGATTCATAGAAAGCTTCTTTCCACTTTTTTTCTGAAGATATTTCCTTTTTCACCATAGTCCTGAGTGTGCTCCCAAAAGTCCCTTCGTGCATCCGTCCATGACAGTTTTCAAGCTGTGTAATGTAAGGAAACCTTTATTTATGTGAGATGATTACACATATCTCCGAGTAGTTTCCTAGAAAGCTTCTTTCCAGGTTTTTTCTGGGGCTATTTCCCTTTTCATCATCAGCATCAACATGCTCCCGAATATCACTTGGTACCTGTTACTCCAAAATGGTTTCCTCGATGCTGTATGAGAAGAGAGGTATAACACTGTGAGTGGAATGCCCGCGTCACAAAGCAGTTCCTCGGAAAGCTTCTCTCCAGTTTCAGTCTGAACCTATTTCCTTTTTCACCGTAAGCCTCAAAATGCTCCCGAATGTCCCATCACACGCAAAACATACACAGGGTTATAAAGCTACTCAATGTAAGGAGAGGCCTAACTAAGTGAGAGGAATTAAGACAGCACAGAGTAGTTTCACAGAAAGCTCCCTTCTGTATTTTACCTGAGGATATTTCTTTCTCCATGTTCTAAGGATCGTTCCCAAATGTCCTTCCTCAGATTCCACAAAAACAGTTATTTCAATCTGCTCAATGCCAAGAACAGTTTAAATCTAGGAGATGAACACACACATCACAAAGCAGTTGCTCAGAAAGTTACAATGCAGGTTTCATCGGGAGATGTTTCCTTGCTCACCAGAAGCTTCCGGGTGTCACTAAATATCCCTTCACAGATACTTCAAAGACAGAATTTCAAAACTGGGCAACATAGAGTAAGCATAAATTCTGTGAAGTGATTGCATATATCAGAGAGCAGAATTTGGAAGGCTTCTTTCCGATTTTATTTCAGTTTATTTCACTATTTGCCATAGTCCTCAGTGCGCTGCGAATTATCACTTTTTCGATTACACAGGAACAGTGTTTAAACACTGCCTTGTGAGAAAATAGGTATAACTTCCTGAGCGGAATGCATACATCACAAGTAGTTTCTCAGAAAGCTTCTATCCAGGTTTTATCTGAAGATAAGTCCTCTTTCACCGTAGGCATGAATGTGCTCCCAAATGTCCCTTCGCACATTCGTGCATGCTGAAGTTTCCAAACTGCGTAATATAAGAAAGGTTTGAACTATGCGAGATCAATAGATATATCTAACACGAAGCAGTTTCACAGAAATCTTCTTTCCAGTTTTGTCTGAGGATATTTCCTTTTTCACCATAGCTGTCCCTATACTCCTGAATGTCTCTTGGTAGCTTTTTCTCCAAAAGGGATTCCGGAATCCTTTTGGATAAGAAAGGTATATTTCTGGGAATGGAATACGCACGTCACAAACAAGCTCCTAAGAAAGCTTTTATCCAGTATCTATCTGAAGACTTTTCCTTTCTCACCGTAATTCTCAAATCGCTCCTGAATATCCCTTCGCAGTCTAAACAAAAACAGTGTTATGATGCTGCTTAGTGAAAAGAGAAACTTAACTGTGTCAGTGGAAGTCATGTGACACAGAGCAGTTTCACAGAAAGCTTCCTTCTGGTTTCTTTCTGAGGTTTTTTTTTTTTTCAGTATATTCTAAAGAGCATCTCCAAATATCCTTTCTCAGATTCCACAGAAGCTGTCATTTCAAACTGCTCAATACAAAAAATAATTTAACCCTTTGAGATGAATACAAACATCACAAAAGCGTTGCGCAGAATGCTTCTCTCCAATTTTCAGTGGGAGATATTTCCTTGCTCAACACAGGCCTCCCGTTGCCACTTACTATCCCTTCGCAGAACCCTAAGAGGCCGACTTTCAAACTCAGAAATGTAGAGTAAGCTTTAACCCTGTGAAAAGAATGGGCATGTCAGAGAGCAGTTTCGTCGAGTGCTTCTTTCTGTTTTTTGTTGGGCGACATTTCACTTTTTGCCATAGTCTTCAATGAGTTCCCAATATCACACTTTTGGTTTCACAGGAACAGTGTTAAAACTGTGCGTTATGAGAAGAACATTAAAATTCCCTGAGTGGAATGCACACATCACTAAGCAGTTTCTCAGAAAGCGTCTCTCCAGTTTTTGTCTGACTCTATTTCCTCTTTGACCATAGGACCAAATGTGATCCCAAATATATCTTCATGGATCCATCCATGAGGGAGTATTCAAGCTGTGTAATGTAAAGAAAGCTTCATCTATGTGAGAGGAATAAACATAGAAAAAAATCAGATTCACAGATAGCTTCCTTCCAGTTTTTATCTGAAGATATTTCCTTTTTCCCCATAGACATGAGTGTGCTCCCGAAAGTCCCTTCGTGGATCCGTCCATGACAGTTTTAAAGCTGTGTAATGTAAAGAAATGTTTACTTCTGTGAGATGATTACACATATCACAAAGTAGTTTAAGAGATAGCTTCTTTCCAGGTTTTGTCTGAGGCTATTTCCCTTTTCATCATCGGCATCAACATGCTCCTGAATATCACTTGGTACCTGATTCTCCAAAAGCGTTTCCCCAATGCTGTATGAGAAGAGATGTATAACACAGTGACTGGAATGCACACGTCACAAAGCAGTTCCTCCGAAACCTTCTCTCAAGTTTCATTCTGAACATATATCCTTTTTCACCGTAAGCTTCAAAGTGCTCCCGAATGACCCATCACATGCTAAACATACACAGGGTTATAAAACTACTCAACGTAAGGAGAGATTTAACTAAGCGAGAGGAATTAAGACGACACAGAGTAGTTTCACAGAATGCTTCCTTCTGGATTTTACCTGAGGATACTTCTTTCTACATGTTCTAAGGATCGCTCCCAAATGTCCTTCCTCAGATTCCACAAAAACTGTGACTTCAATCTACACAATCCAAAGAACGGTTTAAATCTAGGAGACGAATACACACATTACAAAGGAGTTGCTCAGAAAGCTACTCTGCAGGTTTCATCAGAAGATGTTTCCTTGCTCACCTTGCTCACAGAAATCGGAAAATGTTTCCTTGTTCACAGAAAAATCTGTTAGCAAAGTGATCACTGAAGAGAAACGTGTAACTCTGTGAGTTGCATTCACACATTGCAATGCAGTTTCTCAGAAGGCTTCTTTCCAGTTTTTATCTGAGGATGTTTCCTTTTTCACCATAGCTCTCAGTGAACGCCCAAATATCACTTTGCAGAATCCACGACAAGAATGTTAGCAAAGTATTCCAAGAGGGAAGGGTGGAACTCTGTGTGATGAAGTCACACGTCAGAAAGCAATCTCTCAAAAAGCTTCTCCCTAGTTATTATCTGAGGATATTTCCTTTTTCACCATGGGCCCCAATGGGCTCCCAAATATCACTTTGCCGATTCCACGAAAACACTGTTAGCAAAACTGCTTCATTAAGACTAAGTTGTTACTCTATGAGATGAATTCACATATCATAAAGAAGTTTGTCACAAACCTTCTTTCACGTTGTTAATTGAGGATATTTCCTGTAACAGCGTAGGCCTCAATGCAATCCAAGGTAGCACCTCTCAGGTTCCTCAAAGACAGTGTTAATCGACTGCTCCAAGAAACGTAAGTGTAACTCTGTGAGATGAATTGACACATCACAAAGAAGTTTCTAAGAAAGCTTCTTTGTAGTTTTTGTCTGAGCATATTTTTTCACCGTAATCCTCATTGCGCTCAGAAGTATCCAATTGTAGATTTCAGGAAAACTGTGTTAGCAAACTGATCTCTGAAGAGAAAAGTGTAACTCTGTGAGTTGCATTCACACATCATAATATAGTTACTCAGAACCCTTCTTTCCAGGTTTTATCTGAGTATATTTCCTGTTTCACTACAGCCCTCAAGGAGCTCCCAAATATCACTTTGCAGATTCCACAACAACAGTGTTAGCAAACTGCTTCGTGAAGACAATGTTGTAACTCAGTGAGATGAGTTCACATGTCACAAAGAAGTTTCTCAGAAAGCGACTTTCTAGTTTTTAATCTGAGGATATTTCCTTTGTCACCATCAGCTTCATTGCGCTAAGAAATACCCCAATGCAGATTTCAAGAAAAGAGTGTTACCAAACGGATCAATGAAAAGGAAAATGTAACTCTGTGAGTTGCATTCACAGGTCACAGTGCAGTTTCCATCAATGCTCCTTTCCAATTTTTATGTGAGGAGTTTCCTTTTTCACCATAACCCTCACTGGGCTCCCAAATATCACTTTGTAAATTCCACGAGAACAGTCTCGACGAATGGCTTCATGAGGAGAAAGGTGTAACCCTGTGAGAAGAATTCACAGATCACGTTGAAGTTTCTCAGAAGGCTTCTTTCTCATTTTTAATGGAGGATATTTCCTATGGCCCTATAGTCTTCAAAGGGATCCGAAATATCAGTTCTCAGATTCCACAAAAACAGCGCTAGCCAACGACTCCATAAACACAGGAGTAACTCAGTGAGTTGAATTCACACATCACAGAGCATTTTCTCAGAAAGTTTCTTTCCTGGTTTAGCTAAGGTTATTTGTGGTCTCAGATCGCCACCGTGTGTCTTTTTGCACTTTCTGCGAAAACACTGTTAGCAAGCTCCTGAATGAAAACAGTCATCTAACCCTGTGAGCTGAATTCACCCACAACAAAGAAGTTTCTGAGAAGGCTTCTCTGCAGATTTCTCTGAAGATATTTCATTATTCAACATGGGATTCAACAATATCCAAGACATCACTTCTGAGCTTCCACAAAGTCAGTACTAGCAGACTCCTCCATGAAAGAGTGGTGTAACACTTTGAAATGAATTCACACATCACAAAGCAGTTTCTCAGAAAGCTTCATTCCGGTTTTTCTCGGAGGATATTTCCTTTTTCACCATAGCCCTCAATGAGCTCCCAAATATCACTTTGCAGATTCCACGACAAGAGCGTTAGCAAACTGCTTCGTGAAGACAAAGTTGTAACTCGGTGAGATGAATTCACATGTCACAAAAAAGTTTCTCAGAACGCCAGTTTCTAATTTTTCTTTGAGGATATTTCCTTTCTCACCATCGGCTTCATTGCACTTACAGATATCCCAATGCAGATTGTAAGAAGATAGTCTTAGCAATGGATCAATGAAAAGGAAAGAGTAACTCTGTGAGTTGCATCCACATGTCACAAGGCAGTTTCTAAGAACGCTTCTTTTCAGTTTTAGTCTGAGGATATATCCTTTTTCCCCATAGCCCTCAATGAGCTCTGAAATATCACTTTGCAGATTTTACAACAACAGTGTTAGCAAACTGCTTCTTGAAGACAAAGTTGTAACCCGGTGAGATGAATTCATATGTCACAAGGAAGTTTCTCAGAAAGCTATTTTCTAGTTTTTATCTGAGGATATCTCTTTTGTCACCGTCAGCTTCTTTGCACTAAGAAATATCCGAATGCAGATTTCAAGAAAAGAGTCTTATCAAAGGTATGAATGAAAAGGAAAGTGTAACTCTGTGAGTTGCATCCACATGTCATGATGCAGTTTCTCAGAACGATTCTTTCCAGGTTCTATCTGAGAATATTTCCTTTCTCACCACAGCCCTCAATGAGCTCCCAAATATCAGTTGGCAGGATCCACGACAACAGTGTTACGAAACTGCTGTAAGAAGGGAAAAGTGAATCTCTGTGTTATGTGTTCACAGAGCAGAAAGCAACTTCTGAGAAAGCTTCTTTCTAGTTATTATCTGAGGATATTTCCGTTTTCACCATAGGCCTCAATGCGCTCCCAAATATCACTTTGCAGATTCCATGAAAACACTGTTAGCAAACTGCTACAAGAAGGGAAAGGTGAATGTTTTTGTGATGAATTCACAAATCACAAAGCAATTTATCAGAAAGCTTCTCCTAGATTTTATCTGAGGATATTTCCGTTTTCACCTTGGGCCTCCAAACGATCCCAAATATCACTTTGCAGAATCCACGACAACTGTGTTAGCAAACTGCTTGGTGAAGACAAAGTTGTAACTCGGTGAGATGATTTCACATGTCACAAAGAGTTTCTCAGAAAGTGACTTTCTAGTTTTTATTTGAGGGTATTTCCTTTGTCGCCATCAGCTTCATTGTGCTAAGAAATATCCCAATGCAGATTTCAAGAAAAGAGTGTTAGCAAATGGATCAATGAAAAGGAAAGTGGAACTCTGTGAGTTGTATTCACAGGTCACAATGCAGTTTCTCAGAATGCTTCCTTCCAGTTTTTATCTGAGGAGATTTTCTTTTTCAACATAACCCTCACTGGACTCCCAAATATCATCTTGCAAATTCCACAAGAACAGTCTCAGAGAACGGCTTCATGAGTAGAAAGGTGTAACTCTGTGAGGTGTATTCACAGATCACATTGAAGTTTCTCAGAAAGCTTCTTTCTCATTTTTAACGGAGGATATTTCCTTTGGCCCTATAGTCTTCAAAAGGATCCGAAATATCTTTTCTCAGATTACACAAAAACAGGGCTAGCCAATGGCTCCACAAAACACAGGAGTAACTCAGTGAGTTGAATTCACACATCACAGAGCAGTTTCTCAGAAAGTTTCTTTCTTGTTTGAGCTGAGGATATTTGTGGTCTCATAGCGCCACTGTGTGTCTTATTGCAGTTTCTGCGGAAACTCTGTTAGCAAGCTTTTGAATGAAAACAATCATCTAACACTGTGAGCTGAATTCACCCACAACAGAGAAGTTTCTGAGAAGGCTTCTCTGCAGATTTCTCTGAAGATATTTCATTATTCACCATGGGATTCAACGATATCCAAGACATCACTTCTGAGCTTCCACAAAGTCAGTGCTAGCAGACTCCTCCATGAAACAGTGGTGTAACACTTTGAAATGAATTCACACATCACAAAGCAGTTTCTCAGAAAGCTTCATTCCAGTTTTTCTCGGAGGATATTTCCTTTTTCACCATAGCCCTCAATGAGCTCCCAAAGATCATTTTACAGAATCCACGAAAACAGTGTTAGCACACAGCTACAAGAAGAGAAAGGTGAATCTCCGTTTGATGAATTCACATATCAGAAGGCAATTTCCCAGGAAACTTCTTTCTAGTTTTCACCTGAGGATATTTCCGTTTTCACCATGGGCCTCAGTGCGCTCCCAAATATCACTTTACAGATTCCACCACAACAGTGTTAGCAAACTGCTTCGTGAAGACAAAGTTGTAACTCGGTGAGATGAATTCCCAGGTCACAAAGAAGTTTCTCAAAAAGCTACTTTCTGGTTTTTATTTGAAGAAATTTCCTTTGTCACCGTCAGCTTCATTGTGCTAAGAAATATCCCAATGCAGATTTCAAGACAAGAGTGTCAGCAAACGGATCAATGAAAAGGAAAGTGTAACTCTGTGAGTTGCATCCACTTGTCACAATGCAGTTTCTCAGAACGCTTCATTCCAGTTTTTATCTGAGGATATTTCCTTTTTCACCATAGCCCTCAAAGAGCTCCCAAATATCACTTTGCACATTCCATAAGAAGAGTGTTAGCAAACTGCTGCAAGAAGGCAACGGTGAATGTTTTTGTGATTAACTCACACATCAGAAAGCAATTTCTCAGAAAGATTTTTTCTAGTTTTTATCTGAGAATACTTCCGTTTTCACCATGGGCCTCAATGCGCTCCCAAATATCACTTTGCAGATTCCACGACAACAGTCTTAGCAAACTGCTTCATGAAGACAAAGTTGTAACTCGGTGAGATGAATTCACATATCACAAAGAAGTTTCTCAGAAAGCTACTTTCTAGTTTTTATTTGAGGAAATTTCCTTTGTCTCCGTCAGCTTCATTGCGCTAAGAAATATCCCAATGCAGATTTCAAGAAAAGAGTGTTAGCAAACGGATCAATGAAAAGGAAAGCGTAACTCTGTGAGTTGTATTCACAGGTCACAATGCAATTTCACCATAGGCCCGAGTGTGATCCCTAATATCCCTTTGTGGATCCATCCACGAGGGACTTCCAAACCACGTAATGTAAAGAAAGCTTCCAATATGTGAGTTGAGTGAATATAGGAAAATGCAGATTCACAGAAAGCTTCTTTCGAGTGTTTATCTGAAGATATTTTCTTTTTCACCATAGTCCTGAATGTGCTCCTGAAGGTCCCTTTGTGGATCCGTCCATGACAGTTTCCAAGCTGCGTAATGTAAAGAAAACTTAATCTGGTGTGAGGTGATTACACATATCACAGAATTGTTTCCTAGAAAGCTTCTTTCCAGTTTTTTTCTGAGGCTATTTCCCTTTTCACCATCAGCATCAACATGCTCTAGAATATCACTTGGTACCTGTCTCTAAAAAAGGGTTTCCCGACGCTGTATGAGAAGAGAGGTATAACACTGTGAGTGGAATGCACACGTCACAAAGCAGTTCCTCCGAAAGCTTCTCTCCAGTTTCGGTCTGAACATATTTCCTTTCTTACCGTAAGCCTCAAAGTACTCCCGAATATCTGATCACATGCTAAATATGCACAGGATGAGAAAACTGATCAATGAAAAGACAGGCTTAACTGAGTGAGAGGAATTAAGACGACACAGAGTAGTTTCACAGACAGCTTCCTTCTGGATTTTTCCTGAAGATATTTCCTTTTCCGTATTCTAAGGATATTTCCCAAATGTCCTTCCTCAGATGCCACAAAAACAGTGATTTCAAGCTGCTGAATCCAAAGAATGGTTTTACTCTAGGAGACGAATACACACATCGCAAATCAGTTGCTCAGAACGTTACTCTGCAGGTCTCATCGGAACACATTTCCTCGCTGACCACAAGCCTCTGGGCGTCACTAAATATCACTTTGCAGATTCTTCAAAAACAGAGTTTCGAAACTGGGCAACATAGAGTAAGCATTAACTCTGTGAAGTGAATGCACATATCAAAGAGCAGATTCTTGGAACCCTTCTTCCCCGATTTTATTTCAGTACAATTCACTGCTCACCATAGTAGTCAAGGCATTTCAAAATATCCCTTTTTCGGTTTCACAGGAACAGTGTTCAAACGCTGCCTTGTGAGCAAAGAGGTGTAACTCTCTGAGTGGAATGCATACATCACAAAGTAGTTTCTCAGAAAGCATCTATCCAGTTTTTCTCTGAAGATATCTCCTCTTTCACCATACACCTGAATGTGCTCCCGAATATCCCTTCACGGATCTGTGCATGATGGAGTTTCCAAACTGTGTAATATAATTAACGTTTTAACTATGTGAGATGAATAAACATATCTAACACAAAGCAGTTTCACAGAAATCTTCTTTCCAGTTTTTGTCTGAGGATATTTCCTTTTTCACCACATTTGTCATTTTACTCCCGAATATCTCTTGGTAGCTTTTTCTCCAAAAGGGATTCCAGAATCCTCTAGGAGAAGAAAGGTATATTTCTGTGAGTGGAATGCACACGTCACAAAGCAGCTCCTCAGGTACCTTCTCTCCAGTTTCTATCTGAGAGTTTCCTTCCTCACCGTTAGCCTCAAAGCCATCCAGAATATCCCTTTGCAGACTAAACAAAAACAGTTTTATGATACTGTTCTATGAAAAGAGAAGCTTAACTGTGTGTGTGGAATTCACGAGACACACAGCAGTTTCACAGAAAGCTTCCTTCTGCTTTTTTTCTGAGGTTATTTCTTTTTCTGGATGTTCTAAAGACCGTTTCCAAATGTCTTTCTCAGAATCCACAGAAACAGTGATTTCAAACTGCTCAATCCAAAGAAAGCTTTAACTCTACGAGATGAATACAAACTTCACAAAAGAGTTGCGCAGAAAACTTCTCTCCGATTTTCGATGAAATACATTTTCTTGACTCACACAGGCCTCCAGTCGCCACTTACTATCCCTTCGCTGGAACCTCAAAGACAGACTTTCAAACTGTGAAATATAGAGTAAGCTTAAACCCTGTGAAAAGAATGGACATGTCTGAGAGCAGTTTCTTCTGTGCCTTAGGAGAAGAAAGTTATAACTCCCTTTGCAGAATGCACACATCACCAAGCAGTTTCTCATAAAGCTTCTCTACAGTTTTTATCTGGCTGTATTTCCTATTTCACCATAAGCCCGAATGTGATCCCAAATATCCCTTCACAGATCCACCTACGAGGCTGTTTCCAAGCTGTGTAATGTAAAGAAAGCTTCATGTATGTGAGATGAATAAACATAGCAAAAAGCAGATATACAGAAAACTTCTTTCCAGTTTTTATCTGAAGATATTTCCTTTTTCACCAGAGTCCATAATGTGCTCCCGAAGGTCCCTTCATGGATCCTTCCATGACAGTTTCCCAGCTGCGTATTGTAAGAAAGCTTTATCTATGTGAGGTGATTACACATATCACAGAGTAGTTTCCTAGAAAGCTTCTTTCCAGTTGTTGTCTGAGGCTATTTGCCTTTCCACCATCGGCATCAACTTGCTCCCAAATATCTCCTGGTACCTGTTTCTCCAAAAGGGTTTCCCTGAGGCTGTATGAGAAGAGAGGTATAGCACTGTGATTGGAATGCACACGTCACAAAGCAGTTCGTCGGAAAGCTTCTCTCCAGTTACGGTCTGAACATATGTTCTTTTCCCTGTAAGCCTCAAAGTGCTCCTGAATATCACATCACACGCTAAACACACACAGGGTTAGAAAACTGCAATGAAAAGAGAGGCTTAACTGAGCAAGTGGAATTAAGACGACACAGAGTAGTTTCACAGAAAGCTTCCTTCTGGATTTTACCTGAGGATATTTCTTTCCCCATGTTCTAAGTATCGTTCCCAAATGTCCTTCCTCAGATTCCACAAAAACAGCGATTTCAAGCTGGTCAATCGAAACAATGGTTTAACTCTATGAGACGAATACACACATCGCAAAGCAGTTGCTCAGAATGTTTCTCTGCAGGTTTCATCGGAAGACGTTTCCTCTCTCACAACAAACCTCCGGGAGTCACTAAATATCCCTTCACATATTCTTCAAAGACAGAGTTTCGAAACTGGGCAACATAGAGTAAGCATTAACTCTGTGAAGCGAATGCACACATCAGAGAGCAGATTCTTCGAAAGCTTCCTCCTCGATTTTATTTCAGTATATTTCACTATTCGCCATAGTCCTCAATGCGTTCCAAAATATCACTTTTTCGGTTTCACAGGAACTGTGTTCAAACACAGCCTTGTGAGAAAAGTGGTATAACTCCCTCAGTGGAATGCATACATCAAAAAGTAGTTTCTCAGAAAGCTTCTACCCAGTATTTGTTTGAAGATATCTCCTCTTTCACCGTAGGCCTGAATGTGCTCTCAAACGTCCCTTCGTGGATATGTGCGTGATGGAGTTTACAAACTGCGTAATATAATTAAAGTTATAACTATGCGAAATGAACAAATGTATCTAACACAAAGCAGTTTCACAGAAATCTTGTTTCCAGTATTTGACTAAGGATATTTCCTTTTTCACCATAGTCGTCACTATACTCCCCTATATCTCTTCATAGCTTATTCTCCCTCAGGGGTTCCGGAATCCTCTAGAGGAAGAAAGGTAGATTTCTGTGAGTGCAATGCACTCGTCACAAAGCAGTTCCTCAGAAAGCTTCTCTCCAGTTTCTATCGGAAGACGTTTCCTTTCTCACCATAAGCCTCAAATCCCTCCAGAGTATCCCTTCGCAGACTAAACAAAAACAGTGTTATGATGCAGCACAATGAAAAGAGAAGCTTAACTGTGTGAGCGGAATTCACGTGAAACAGAGAAGTTTAATAGAAAGCTTCCTTCTGGTTTCTCTCTGAGGTTATTTCTTTCTCAGGATATTCTAAAGAGCGTTTCCAAATGTCCTTTCTCAGATTCCACATAAACAGTGATATAAAACTGCTCAATCCAAAGAATGATTTAACTCTATGAGATGAATACAAACATCATGAAAGAGTTGCACAGAAAGCTTCTCTCCAATTTTTGATGGAAGACTTTTCCTTGCCACACACAGGCCTCCAGTCACCACTTACTATTCCTTCACAGACCCTCAAAGACCGACTTTTAAACTGGGAAATGTAGAGTAAGCTTTAACCCTGTGAAAAGAATGGACATGTCAGAGAGCAGTTTATTCGAGTGGTTCTTTCTGTTTTTTATTGGACGACATTTCACTTTTTGCCCTAGTCTTCAATGTGATCCAAGTATCACTCTTTTGGCTTTACAGGAACAGTGTTCAAACTGTGCCTTATGAGAAGAAAGTTATAACTACTTGAGTAGAATACACACATCACCAAGCAGTTTCTCAGAAAGCTTCTCTCCGGTATTTATCTGACTATATTTCCTATTTCACCATAGGCCCGAAGGTGATCCCATATATCTGTTCATAGATCCATCCACGAGGGAGTTTCCAAGCTGTGTAATATAAAGAAAGCTTCATCTACGTGAGATGAATAAACATAGCAAAAAGCAGATTCACAGAATGGTTCTTTCCAGGTTTTATCTGAAGATATATCCTTTTTCACCATAGTTCTCATAAAGCACAGTTTGAACACTGTTTCTGTAAAACCAAAAGAGTGATATTCAGAGCACATTGAAGACTGTGGGAAAAAGTGAAATGTCGTCCAATAAAAAACAGAAAGAAGCACTCGAAGAAACTGCTCTCTGACATGTCCATTCTTTTCACAGGTTGAATCTTACTCTACATTTGCCAGTTTCAAAGTCGGTCTTTGAGAGTTCTGGGAACAGATAGTAAGTGGCAACCGGAGGCCTGTGTGAGGCAAGGAAATGTCTTCCATCGAAAATTGGAGAGAAACTTTCTGCACAACTCTTTTGTGATGTTTGTATTCATCTCATAGATTTAAATCATTCCTTGGATTGAGCAGTTTGACATCACTGTTTCTATGGAACCTGAGAAAGGACATTTGGAAACACTCTTTAGAATATCCTGAAAAACAATTAACTTCAGAGAGAAACCAGAAGGAAGCTTTTTGTGAAATTGCTCTGTGTCACATGAATTCCACTCACACAGTGAAGCTTGTCTTTTCATTGAGCTGTATCATAACACTGTTTTTGTTTAGTGTGCAAAGGGATATTCTGGAACCCTTTGAGGCATACGGTGAGAAAGGAAACGTCTTTAAATAGAAACTGGAGAGAAGTTTTTTGAGGAGCTGCTTTGAGACATGTGCATTGCACTCACAGAGATACACCTTTCTTCTCATATACGATTCCGGAATCCCTTTTCGAGAAAAGGCTACCAAGAGACATTCGGGAGTATAGGGAGGGCTCTGGTGAAAAAGGATATATCCTCAGACAAAAACTAGAAAGAAGATTTCTGTGTAACTACTTTGTGTTATATATATTTATTCATCTCACATAGTTAAAACTTTAATTATATTATGCAGTTTGGAAACTCCGTCATGCATATATATACGAAGGAACATTTGGGAGCACATTCAGGCCTAATGTGAAAGAGGAGATATCTTCAGATAAAAACTGGATAGAAGCTGTGAGAAACTACTTTGTAAAAATCGAGGAAGAAGCGTTCCAAGAATCTGCTCTCTGATAGGTGCATTCACTTCACAGAGTTAATGCTTAATCTATTTTGCCCAGTTTCAAAACTCTGTCTTTGAAGAATCTGTGAAGGGATATTTAGTGACGTACGGAGGCTTGTGGTGAGCGAGGAAACGTCTTCCGATGAAACCTGCAGAGAAACGTTCTGAGCAACTGCTTTGCGATGTGTGTATTCGTCTCATAGAGTTAAACCATTCTTGGGATTGAGCAGCTTGAAATCACTGTTTTTGTGGAATCTGAGAAGGAAATTTGGGAACGATCTTTAGAATACGGAGAAAGAAATATACTCAGGTAAAATCCAGAAGGTAGCTTTTTGTGAAACTGCCCTGTCATCTTAATTGTTCTCACTCAGATAAGCCTCTCTTTTCATTGAACAGTTTTCTAGCCCTGTGTATGTTTAACGTGTGCTGGGATATTCAGGAGCACTTGAGGCTAACGGTGAAGGAGGAAATATGTTCAGACCAAAACTGGATAGAAGCTTTCCGAGGAACTGCTTTGTGATGTGTGCATTCCAGTCACAGTGTTATACCTCTGTTCTCATACAGCGTCATCGAAACCCTTTTGGAGAATCAGGTACCAAGTGATATTCGAAGCATGTTGATGCCGATGGTGAAAAGGGAAATAGCCTCAGACAAAAACTGGAAAGAAGCTTTCTAGGATACTACTCTGTGATATGTGTAATCACCTCGCATAGGTAAAGCTTTCTTTACATTAGGCAGCTTGGAAAATGTCATGGACGGATCCACGAAGGGACTTTCGGGAGCACATTCTGCACTATGGTGAAAAAGGAAATATCTTCAGATAAAAACTGGAAAGAAGCTTTCTGTGAATCTGCTTTTTGCTATGTCCATTCATCTCACATAGACGAAGCTTTCTTTACATTACACAGCATGGAAATTCCCTTGTAGTTGATCTGGGAAGGGATATTTGGGATCACCTTCGGGCCCATGGTGAAATAGGAAATACAGTGAGATAAAAAGGGGAGAGAAACTCTCTGAGGAACTGCTTGGTGATGTGTGCATTCCACTCAGGGAGTTGTAACTTTCTTCTCATAAGGCACAGTTTGAACACTGTTCCTGTAAAAGCAAAAGAGTGATACTCGGAGCACATTGAAGTCTATGGCAAAAAGTGAAATGTCGTCCAATAAAAATCAAATCAAAGAAGAAGCGTTCCAAGAATCTGCTCTCTGATATCTGCATTCACTTCAAAGAGTTAATGCTTACTCTATGTTGCTCAGTTTTGAAACTCATCTTTCAAGAATCTGTGAAGGGGTATTTAGTGACGCCCGGAGGCTTGTGGTGAGCGAGGAAATGCTTTCCGATGAAACCTGCAGAGAAAAGTCCTGAGCAACTGCTTTGCGATGTGTTTATTCGTCTCATAGAGCTAAACCATTCTTTGGATTGAGCAGCTTGAAATCACTGTTTTTGTGGAATCTGAGAAAGGATATTTGGAAATCCTCTTTAGAATATCGTGAAATAAAATAACCTCAGAGAGAAACCAAAAGGACGCTTTCTGTGAAATGACTCTATATCTTGTGATTCCCTCCTGGATGGATCCGCATAGGGATATTTGGGATGACATTCGGGATCACATTAAAGTTGTAACTATGCGAGACGAATAAATATATCTAACACAAGGCAGTTTCGCAGAAATCTTCTTTCCAGTTTTTGTCTGAGGATATTTAATTTTTAAATTTAGTCGACTCCAGAATATCTCTTGGTAGCTTTTTCTCCAAAAGGGATTCTGGAATATTCTAGGAGAAGAACAGTGTATTTCTGCGAGTGGAATGCACACGTCACAAAGCAGCTCCTCAGAAAGCTTCTCTCCAGTTTCTACCTGAAGACGTTTCCTTTCTCACCATAAGCCTCAAAGCCCTCCAGAATATCCCTTTGCAGACTAAGCAAAAACAGTGTTATGATACAGTTCAATGAAAAGAGAAGCTTAACTGTGTGAGCAAAACTCACGTGACACAGAGCAGTTTCACAGAAAGCTTCCTTCTGTTTTCTCTCTGAGGTTTTTTGTTTTTCAGGATATTCTGAAGAACGTTTCCAAATGTAATTTCTCAGATTCCAGAGAAACAGTGAGTTCAAACTGCTCAATCCAAAGAATGATTTAACTCTATGAGATGAATAAAAACAACACAAAAGAGTTGTGCAGAAAGCTTCTCTCCGATTTTCGATGGAAGACATTTCCTTGCCTCATACAGACCACTGGTCGCCACTTACTATCCCTTTGCAGAACCCTCAAGACTCACTTTCAAAATGGGAACTGTAGGGTAAGCTTTAACCCTGTGATAAGAATGGACATGTCACAGAGCAGTTCCTTGGACTGCTTCTTTCTGTTTTTTAATGGACGATATTTCACTTTTTGTGATAATCTTCAATGTGGTCCCAATATCACTCTTATGGTGTTACATGAACAGTGTTCAAACTGTGCCTTATGAGAAGAAAGTTATAACACCCTGAGTGAAATGCACACATCAGCTAGCCGTTTCTCAGAAAGCTTCTTTCCACTTTTTATCTGACTGTATTTCCTATTTCTCCCTAGGCCCGAATGTGATCCCAAATATCCCTTTGCAGATCCATCCATGAGGGAGTTTCCAAGCTGTGTAATGTAAAGAAAGCTTCATGTATGTGAGATGAATAAACATAGCAAGATACAGGTTCACAGAAAGCTTCTTTCCAGTTTTTATCTGAAGATATTTCCTTTTTCACCATAGTCCAGAGCATGCTCCCAAAAGTCCCTTCGTGGATCCGTCCATGACTGTTTCCAAGCTCCGTAATGTAAAGAAAGCTTTATCTATGAGAGATTATTACACATATCACAGAGTAGTTTCCTAGAAAGCTTCTTTCCAGTTTTTGTCTGAGGCTCTTTCCCTTTTCATCATCGGAATCAACATGCTCACATATACCACTTGGTACCTGTTTTTCCAAAAGGGTATCCCTGACGCTATATGAGAAGAGAGGGATAACACTGTGACTGGAATGCACACATCACAAAGCAGTTCCTCAGAAAGCTTCTCTCCAGTTTTGGTCTGAACATATTTCTTTATCCAGAGTTGATCTCAAAGTCCTCCCAAATATCCCATCACATGCTAAACATACAAAGGGTTAGAAAATTGATCAATGAAAAGAGAGGCTTAACTTAGTGAGAGCAATTCAGACGACACACAGCAGTTTCACGGAAAGCTTCCTACTGGATTTTTCTTGAGGATATTTCTTTCTCCATATTCTAAGGATCGTTCCCAAATGTCCTTCCTCAGATTCCACAAAAACAGTGATTTCAAGCTGCTCAATCCAAAGAATGGTTTAATTCTATGAGACGAATACACACATCGCAAAGCAGTTGCTCAGAACGTTTCTCTGCTGGTTTCATCAAAAGACGTTTCCTCGCTCACCACAAGCCTCCAGGCATCAGTAAATGTCCCTTCACAGATTTTTCAAAGACAGAGTTTCGAAACTGGGCAACACAGAGTAAGCATTAACACTGTGAAGTGAATGCACATATCAGAGAACAGATTCCTGGAACACTTCTTCCTCGATTTTCTTTCCGTATATTTCACTATTCGTCATAGTCTGCAATGTGTTCTGAAATATCAGTTTTTCGGTTTCACAGGAAAAGTGTTCAAACATTGACTTGTGAGAAAAGAGATACAACTCCTTGAGTGGAATGCATACATCACAAGTTATTTCTCAGAAAGTTCTATCCAGTTTTTATCTGAAGCTATCTCCTCTTTCACCGTAGGCCTCAATGTGCTCCCTAAGGTCCCTTCAGAGATCTGTGCCTGACGGAGTTTCCAAACTGCGTAATGTAATTAAAGTTTTAACTATGTGAGACGAATAAATATATCTAACACAAAGCAGTTTCACAGAAATCTTCTTTCTAGTTTTTGTCTGAGGATATTTCCTTTTTCACCATAGTTGTCGCTATACTCCCAAATATCTCTTGGTAGCTTTTCCCCCAAAAGGGATTCCAGAATCCTCTAGGAGAAGAAACGTATATGTCTGTGAGTGGAATGCACACGTCACAAGCAGCTCCTCAGAAAGCTTCTCTCTACTTTCTATCTGAAGACGATTCCTTTCAAACCATAAGCCTCAAAGCCCTCCAGGATATCCCTTTGCAGACTAAACAAAAACAGTGTTATGATACAGCTCAATGAAAAGAGAAGCTTAACTGTGTGAGCGGAATTCACATGACACAGAGCAGTTTCACAGAAAGCTTCCTTATGGTTTCTCTTTGAGGTTATTTCTTTCTCAGGATATTCTAAAGAGTGTTTCCAAATGTCCTTTCTCAGATTTTACAGAAACAGTGATTTCAAACTGCTCAATCCAAAGAATGATTTAACTCTATGAGATGACTACAAATATCAAAAAAGAGTTGCGCAGAAAGCTCCTCTCCGATTTTCGATGGAAGTCACTTTTTTGCCTCACACAGGCCTCCGGTCGCCACTTACGATCCCTTTGCAGAACCCTCAAAGACCGACTTTCAAACTGGGAAATGTAGCATAAGCTTTAACCCTGTGAAAAGAATGGACATGTCAGAGAGCTGTTTCTTCGAGTGCTTCTTTCTGTTTTCTATTGGACGACATTTCACTTTTTGCCATAGTCTTCAATGTGCTCCAAATATCACTCTTTTGGTTTTACAGGAATAGTGTTCAAACTGTGCCTTATGAGAAGGAAATTAAAACTCCCTGAGTGGAATGCACACATCACCAAGCAGTTTCACAGAAAGCTTCTCTCCAGTTTTTATCTGACTATATTTCCTCTTTCACCATAGGCCCGAATGTGATCCCAAATATCTTTTCACAGATCCATCCACGAGGGAGTTTCCAAGCTGTGTAATGTAAAGAAAGCTTCATCTATGTGAGATGAATAAACATAGTAAAAAGCAGTTTCACAGAAAGCTCCTTTCCAGTTTTTATCTGAAGATATTTCCTTTTTCATTAGAGTCCAGAATGTGCTCCTGAAGGTCCCTTCATGGATCCATCCATAACAGGTTCCAAGCTGCGTAATGTAAAGAAAACTTTATCTATGTGAGATGATTACCCATATCACAGAATATTTTCCTAGAAAACTTCTTTCCAGTTTTTGTCTGAGGCTATTTACCTTTTCAGCATCTGCGTCAACATGCTCCCAAATATCTCTTCGAACCTGTTAATCCAAAGAGAGGTATAACACTGTGACTGGAATGCACACGTCACGAAGCAGTTCTTCTCAAAGCTTCTCACCAGTTTCAGTCTGAAAATATTTCCTTTTTCACCGTTAGCCTCAAAGTGCTTCTGAATATCCCATCACACGCTAAACATACACAGGGCTAGGAAACTGCTCAATGAATAGAGAGGCTTGCCTGAGTGAGAGGAATTAAGACGACACAGAGTAGTTTCACAGAAAGCTTCCTTCTGGATTTTACCAGAGGATATTTCTTTCTCCATATTCTAAGGATCATTCCCAAATTTTCTTCCTTAGATTCCACAAAAACAGTGATTTCAAGCACCTCAATGCAAAGAATGGATTAATTCTATGATACGAATACACACACCGCAAAGCATTTGCTCAGAACATTTCACTGCAGGTTTCATCAGAAGATGTTTCCTCACTCACCACAAGCCTCTGAGCATCACTAAATATCCCTTCACAGATTCTTCAAAGCAGAGTTTCAAAACTGGGCAACATAGAGTAAGCATTAACTCTCTCAAGTGAATGCACATACCAGAGAGTAGATCCTTGGAACGCTTCTTTCTCGATTTTATTTCAGAATATTTCACTACTTGCCAAAGTCCTCAAGGCTTTTTGAATTATCACTTTTTCGGTTTCACAGGAATAGTGTTCAAACACTGCCTTGTGAGAAAAGAGGTATAAATCCCTGAGTGGAATGCATACATCACAAAGTTATTTCTCAGAAAGCCTCTATCCAGTTTTTATCTGAAGATATCTCCTCTTTCACCGTCGGCCCGAGTGTTCTCCCGAATGTCCATTCTTGGATCTCTGCATGATGGAGTTTCCAAGCTGTGTAATATAAATGAAGTTTTAACTATGCGAGATGAATAAATATGTCTAACATAAAGCAGTTTCACAGAAATCTACTTTCCAGTTTTTGTCTGGGGATATTATCTTTTTCACCATAGTCATCGCGATACTCCAAATATCTTGTCGTAGCTTTTTCTCCAAAAGAGATTCCGGAATCCTCTGGGAGTAGAAAGGATATTGCTGTGAGTGGAATGCACACGTCACAAAGCAGCTGCTCAGAGCTTCTCTCCAGTTTCTATCTGAAGATGTTTCATTTCTCACCATAAGCCTCAAAGCCCTCCAGAATATCCCTTCGCATACTAAGCAAAAACAGTGTTATGATACAGCTCAATGAAAAGAGAAGCTTAAATACATGAGTGGAATTCACGTGAAACAGGGCAGGTTCAGACAAAGCTTCCTTCTGGTTTCTCTCTGAGGTTATTCCTTTTTCAGGATATTCTAAGGAGCATTTCCAAATGTCCTTTCTCAGATTCCACAGGAACAGTGATTTCAAACTGCTGAATCCAAACAATGATTTAACTCCATGATATGAATACAAACATCACAAAAGAGTTGTGCAGAAAACTTCTCTCCGATTTTCGATTTAAGACATTTCCTTGCCTCACACAGGCCTCTTATCACCACTTATTATCCCTTTGCAGAAACCTCAAAGACCGAATTTCAAACTGGGAAATGTGGGGTAAGGTTTAACCCTGTGAAAAGAATGGACATGTCAAAGAACAGTTTCTTCATGTGCTTCTTTCTGTTTTTTATTTGACGACATTTCACTTCTTACCAGAGTCTTCAATGTGCTTGGAATATCACACTTTCGGTTTTACAGGAACAGTGTTCAAACTGTGACTTATGAGAAGAAAGTTATATCTCCCTGGGGGGAATGCACATATCACCAAGAATTTTCTCAGAGAGCTTCTCTCCAGTTTTTATCTGACTATATTTCCTATTTCACCATAGGCCTGAATGTGATCCCAAATATCCCTTCGCGGATCCATCCACGAGGGAGTTTCCAAGCTGCGTAATGTAAAGAAAGCTTCATGTCTATGAGAAGAATAAACATAGCAAAAAGCAGATTGACAAAAAGCTTTCCCGTTTTTTCACCAAAGTCCAGAATCTGTTCCACAAGGTCCCGTCGTGGATCCGTGCATGACAGTTTCCAAGCTTCGTAATGTAAAGAAAGCTTTATCTGTGTGAGATGATTACACGTATCACAGAGTAGTTTCCTAGAAAGCTTCCTTCCATTTTTTGTCTGAGGCTATTTCCCTTTCCACCATCTGCATCAACATGCTCCCGAATATCTCCTGGTATCTGTTTCTCCAAAAGGGTTTCCCTGAGTCTGTGTGAGAAGAGAGGTATAACACTGTGACTGGAATGCAAACGTCACAAAGTACTTCCTCGGAAAGCTTCTCTCCAGTTCGGTCTGAACATATTTTCCTTTTCACTGTAAGCCTCAAAGTGCTCCCGAATATCACATCACTCGCTAAACATACACACGGTTAGAAAACAGTTAAATGAAAAGAGAGGCTTAACTGAGCGAGAGGAATTATGACAACACAGAGTAGTTTCCCAGAAAGCTTCCTTCTGGATTTTACCTGAGAATATTTCTTTCCCCATATTCTAATTATCATTCCCAAATGTCCTTCCTCAGATTCCACAAAAACAGTGATTTCACGCTGGTCAATCCAAAGAATGGTTTAACTCTATGAGACGAATACACACATCGCAAAGAAGTTTCTTAGAACGTTTCTCTGTACGTTTCATCAGAACACGTTTCCTCGCTCACCGGAAGCCTCCGGGCATCACTAAATATCCCTTCACAGATTCTTCAAAGACAGAGTTTTGAAACTGGGCAACATAGAGTAAGCATTAACTCTTTGCAGTGAATGCACATATCAGAGAGCAGATTCTTGGAATGCTTCTTCCTCGTTTTTATTTCAGTATGTTTCACTATTCAACATAGTCCTCAAAGCATTCTGAAATATCACTTTTTCAGATTCACAGGAACAGTGTTCAAACACTGCCTTGTGAGAAATGAGGTATACCTCCCTGAGTGGAATGCATACATCACTAAGTAGTTACTCAGAAAGCTTCTATCCAGTTTTTATCTGAAGATATCTCCTCTTTCACCATAGGCCTGAATGTGGTCCCGAACGTCCTTTCACAGATATGTGCATGATGGAGTTTCCAAACTGCGTAATATAATTAAAGTTTGAACTATGCAAGATGAAGAAATATATCTAACACAAAGTAGTTTCACAGAAATCTTCTTTCCAGCTTTTGTCTGGGGATATTTCCTTTTTCACCATAGTCGTCACTATATTCCCGAATATCTCTTAGTAGCTAATTCTCCTACAGGGATTCCGGAATCTGCTAGGAGAAGAAAGGTATATTTCTCTGAGTGGAATGTATACATCACAAAGCAGCTCCTCAGAAAGCTTCTCTCCCGTTTCTATCTGAAGACGTTTCCTTTCTCACCATAAGCATCAAAGAACTTCAGAGTATCCCTTCGCAGACTAAGCAAAAACAATGTTATGATACAGTTCAATGAAAAGAGAAGCTTAACTGTGTGAGCGGAATTCATGGGAAACAGAGCAGTTTCACAGAAAGCTTCCTTTTGGTTTCTCTCTGAGGTTATTTCTTTTTTAGGATATTCTAAAGAGCGTTTTAAATCTCCTTTCTTAGATTCCACAGAAACAGTGATTTGAAACTGCTCAATCCAAAGAATGATTTAACTCTATGAGATGAATAGAAACATCACAAATGAGTTGCGTAGAAAGCTTCTATCCAATTTTCGATGGAAGACATTTCCTTGCTTGACACAGTCCTCCGGTTGCCACTTACCATCCCTTCGCAGAACCCTGAAAGACCGACTTTCAAACTGGGAAAGGTAGAGTAAGCTTTAACCCTGTGAAAAGAATGGACATGTCAGAGAGCAGTTTCTTCGAGTGCTTCTTTCTCTTTTTTATTGGACAGCATTTCACTTTTTGCCATAGTCTTCAATGTGCTCTGAATACCACTCTTTTGGTTTTACAGGAACAGTGTTCAAACTGTGCCTTATGAGAAGAAAATTATATCTCTGGGAGGGGAATGCTCACATCATGAAGCAGTTTCTCAGAAAGCTTCTCTCCAGTTTTTATCTCAATATATTTCCTATTTCACCATAGACCCGAATGTGATTCCAAATGTCCTTTCATGGATCCATTCATGAGGGAGTTTCCAAGCTGCGTAGTGTAAAGAAAGCTTCAACTCTGTGAGATGAATAAACGTGGAAAAAAGCAGATTTACAGAAAGCTTCTTTCCAGGTTCATCTGAAGATATTTCCTTTTTCACCATAGTCCTGAATATGCTCGCAATGGTCCCTTCGTGGATCTGCCGTTACATTTTCAAAGGTGTGTAATGTAAAGAAATCTTTACTATGTGAGGTGATTACACATATCACAGACTAGTTTCCTAGAAAGCTTCTTTCCAGTTTTTGACTGAGGCTATATCCCTTTTCACCATCGGCATCAACATGCTCCTGAATATCACTTGGTACCTGTTTCTCCAAAAGGGTTTCCCTGATGGTGTATGAGAAGAGAGGTATACCACTGTGAGTGGAATGCGCACGTCACAAAGCAGTTCCTCAGAAAGCGTCTCTCCAGTTTCGGTCTGAACATATTTCCTTTTTCACTGTTAGCCTCAAAGTGCTCCCGAATATCCCATCACATAATAAACATACACAGGGCTAGAAAACTGCTCAATGAAAAGAGAGGCTTATCTGAGTGAGAGGAATTAAGACGATACAGAGCAGTTTCACAGAAAGCTTCCTTCTCGATTTTACCTGAGGCTATTTCTTTCTCCATATTCTATGGATGTACATCCTCAGATTCCACAAAAACAGTGATTTAAAGCTGCTCAATCCAAAGAATGGTTTAACTCTATGAGACGAATATACACATCACAAAGCAGTTGCTCAGAACGTTTCTCTGCATGTTTCATCGGAAGACGTTTCCTCGCTCACCACAAGGCTCCGGGCTTCACTAAATATCCCTTTCCAGATTCTGTAAAGACAGAGTTTCGAAACTGGGCAACATAGAGTAAGCATTAACTCTGTGAAGTGAATGCACATATCAGAGAGCAGATTCTTGGAACGCTTCTTCCTCGATTTTATTTCAGTATATTTCACTACTTGCCATAGTCCTCAATTCGTTCCAAAATATCAGTTTTTCGGTTTCACAGGTACAGTGTGCAAACACTGCCTTGTGAGAATAGAGGTATAACTACCTGAGTGTACTGCATACATCACAAAGTAGTTTCCCAGAAAGCTTCTATCCAGGTTTTATCTGAAGATATCTCCTCTTTCACCATAGGCCTGGATGTGCTCCCGAATGTCCCTTCACGGATCTGTGCATGAACGAGTTTCCAAACTGCGTAAAATAATTAAAGTTTTAACTATGCGAGATGAATAAATATATCTAACACAAAGCAGTTTCACTGAAATTTTCTTTCCAGATTTTGTCTGAGGATATTTCTTTTTTCACTATAGCCTT
This sequence comes from Pygathrix nemaeus, assembly GCA_004024825.1. NCBI lineage: Eukaryota > Metazoa > Chordata > Mammalia > Primates > Cercopithecidae > Pygathrix > Pygathrix nemaeus. Next base: position 78,582 of record PVHW010006358.1, on the reverse strand, counting down.
CCCTGTAATCCCGAATGTCTGTTTTGTAGCATTTTCTCCAAAAGAGATTCTGGAATCCTCTAGGAGAAGAAACGTATATTTCTGTGAGTGGAATGCACACGTCACAAAGCAGCTCCTCAGAAAGCTTTTCTTCAGGTTCTATCTGAAGATGTTTCTTATCACACCGTAGGCCTCAAAGCCCTCCAGAATATACTTTCACAGACTAAGCAATTCAGTGTTATGTTACAGCTCAATGAAAAGAAAAGCTTAACTGTGAGTGGAATTCACATGACACCGAGCCGTTTCACAGAAAGTTTCCTTCTGGTTTCTCTCTGAGGTTATTACCCTTTCAGGATATTCTAAAGAGCGTTTCCAAATGTCCTTTCTCAGATTCCACAGAAACAGTGATTTCAAACTGCTCATTCCAAAGAATTATTTAACTCTATGAGATGAATACAAACATCACAAAAGAGAAACACAGAAAGTTTCTCTCCGATTTTCGATGGAAGACATTTCCTTGTCTCACACAGGCCCCCGGTCGCCACCTGCTATCCCTTTACAGAATCCTCATAGAACGACTTTCAAACTGGGAAATGTAGTGTGAATTTTTACCCTTTGAAAAAAATGGACATGTCAGAGAGCAGTTTCTTTGAGTGCTTCTTTCTGCTTTTTATTGGACGACATTTCACATTTTGCCATAGTCTTCAATGTGCTCTGAATATCACTCTTTTGGTTTTACAATAACTGTGTTCAAACTGTGCCTTATGAGAAGAAAGTTATAACTCCCTGAGTGGAATGCACACATCACCAAGCAGTTTCTCACAAAGCTTCTCTCCACTTTTTATCTGACTATATTTCCTATTTCACCATAGGCCCGAATATGATCCCAGACATCCACGAGGGAGTTTCCAAGCTGCATAATATAAAGAAAGCTTCATCTATGTGAGATGAATAAACATAGCAAAAAGCAGATCCACAGAAAGCTTCTTTCCAGTTTTTATCTGAAGATATTTCCTTTTTCACCATAGTCCAGAATGTGCTCCCGAAAGTCCCTTCGTGGATCCTTCCATGACAGTTTCCAAGCTGCATAATGTAAAGAAAGTTTTATCTATGTGAGATGATTACACATATAACAGACTATTTTCCTAGAAACATTCTTTACAGTTTTTGTCTGAGGTTATTTCCCTTTTCACCATCGGCTTCAACATGTTTCCGAATATCACTTGTTACCTGCTTCTCCGAAACGGTTTCCCCGACGCTCTATGAGAAGAGAGGTATAACACTGTGACTGTAATGCACACGTTACAAAGCAGCTTCTCGGAAAGCTTTTCTCCAGTTTTCATCTGACTATATTTCCTATTTCTAGATAGGCCCGAATGTGATCTGAAATATCCCTTCACGGATCCATCCACGGGGGAGTTTCCAAGCTGTGTAATGTAATGAAAGCTTCATCTTAATGAGATGAATAAACACAGCAAAAAGCAGATTCACAGAAAGCTTCTTTCCAGTTTTTATCTGAAGATATTTCCTTTTTCATTATACTCCAGAAAGTGTTCCCGACGGTCCCTTCGTGGATCCGTCCATGACAGTTTCCAAGCTGCGTAATGTAACGAAAGCTTTATCTATGTGAGATGATTACACATATCACAGAGTAGTTTCCTACAAATGTTCTTTCCAGTTTTTGTTTAAGGCTATTTCCCTTTTCACCATTGGCCTCAACATGCTCCCAATATAACTTGGTACCTGTTTTTCCAAAAGGGTTTCCCCAACGCTGTATGAGAATAGAGGTATAACACTGTGACTGGAAAGTACACGTCACAAAGCAGTAACTAGGAAAGTTTCTCTCCAGTTTCGGTCTGAACATATTTACTTCTTCACTGTTAGCCTCAAAGTGCTCCCGAATATCCCATCACACTCTACACATACACAGGGCTAGATAATAGCTCAATGAAAAGAGTGGCTTATCTGAGTGAGAGGAATTAAGACAACACAGAACAGTTTCACAGAAAGCTTCCTTCTGAATTTTACCTGAGGATATTTCTTTCTCCATATTCTAAGGATCCTTCCCAAATGTCCTTCCTCAGATTCCACAAAAACAGTGATTTCAGGCTACTCAATACAAAGAATGGTTTAACTCTAGGAGACGGATACACATATCACAAAGCAGTTGCTCAGAACGGTTCTCTGCAGGTTTCATCGGAAAACGATTCATCACACACCACAAGCCTCCAGGCGTCAGTAAATATCCCTTCACAGATTCTTCAAAGACAAAGTTTCGAAACTGGGCAACATAGAGTAAGCATTAACTCTGTGAAGTGAATGCACCTATCAGAGAGTAGATTATTGGAACGCTTCTTTCTCGATTGTATTTCAGTATATTTCACTATTCGCCATAGTCCTCAATGCGTTCTGAAATATCACTCTTCCTGTTTCACAGGAAAAGTGTTCAAAAACTGCCTTGTGAGAAAAGAAGTATAACTCCCTCAGTGCAATGTGTACATCACAAAGTAGTTTCTCAGAAAGCTTCTATCCAGTTTTTACCTCCGTCATCCTGAATGTGCTCCCGAGCATTTCTTCGCATATCTGTGCATGACAGAGTTTTCAAACTGCATAATATAATTAAAGTATTAACTACGTAAGATGAATAAATATATCTAACACAAAGCAGTTTCACAGAAATCTTCTTTCCAATTTTTGTCTGAGGATATTTCCCTTTTCACCATAGCCTTACCTGTACTCCCGAATGTCTGTTTGTAGCTTTTTCTCCAAAAGAGATTCCGGAATCCTCTAGGAGAAAAAAGTTATATTTCTCTGAGTGGAAGGCACACGTCACAAAGCAGCACCACAGAAAGCTTCTCTCCAGTTTCTATCTGAAGACGTTTCCTTTCTCACCGTAAGCCTCAAACCCCTCCAGAATATCCCTTTGCAGACTAAACAAAAACAGCGTTATGATACAGTTCAATGAAAAGGGAAGCTTAACTGTATGAGCAGAATTCATGTGACACAGAGCAGTTTGATAGAAAGATATCTTCTGGTTTTTCTCTGAGGTTATTTCTTTTTCAGGATATTCTAAAGAGCTTTTTAAATCTCCTTTCTCAGATTCCACAGAAACAGTGACTTCAAACTGCTCAATCCAAATTATGATTTAACACTATGAGATGAATACAAACATCACAAAAGAGTTGCGCAGAAAGCTTCCCTCCGATTTTCGATGGAAGGCATTTCCTTGCCTCACACAGGCCTCTGGTCACCACTTACTATCCCTTTGCAGAACCATCAAAGACCGACCTTCAAACTGGGAAATGTAGAGTAAGTTTTAACCCTGTGAAAAGAATGGACCTGTCAGAGAGCACTTTCTTCGAGTATTTCTTTCTGTTGTTTATTGGACGACATTTCACTTTTTGCCCTAGTTTTCAATGTGCTCCAAATATCACTCTTTTGGTTTTACAGAAACAGTGTTCAAACTGTGGCTTATGAGAAGAAAGTTATAAAGCCCTGAGAGGAATGCACACATCAACAAGCAGTTTCTCAGAAAGCTTCCCTCCACTTTTTATCAGACTATATTTCCTATTTCACCATAGGCCCGAAGGTGATTCCAAATATCCCTTCGTGGATCCATCCACGAGGGAGTTTCCAAGCTGCGTAATGTAAGGAAAGCTTCATGTATGTGAGATGAATAAACACAGCAAAAAGCAGATTCACAGAAAGCTTCTTTCCAGGTTTTATCTGAAGATATTTCCTTTTTCACCATAGTCCAGAATGTGCTCCCGAAGGTCCCTTTGTGGATCCGTCCATGACAGTTTCCAAGCTGCATAATGTAAAGTTAGCTTTATCTATGTGAGGTGATTACACAGATCACAGAGTAGTTTCCTAGAAAGCTTCTTTCCATTTTTTGTCTGAGGCTGTTTCCCTTTTGACCATCGGCATCAACATGCTCCCAAATGTCACTTGGTACCTGCTTCTCCAAAAGGGTTTCCCCGATGCTGTATGAGAAGAGAGGTATAACACAGTGACAGGAATCCACACGTCACAAAGCAGTTCCTCAGAAAGCTTCTCTCCAGTTTCGGTCTGAACATACTTCCTTTTTCACTATTAGCCTCAAAGTCCTCTGGAATATCCCATCAAAAGCTAAACATACATAGGGCTAGAAAACTGCTCAATGAAAAGCGAGGCTTATCTGAGTGAGAAGAATTAAGATGACACAGAGCAGTTTCATAGAAAGCTTCCTTCTGGATTGTACCTGAGGATTTTTCTTTCTCCATATTCTAAGGATCGTTGCCAAATGTCCTTCCTCTGATTCCACAAAAACAGTGATTTCAAGCTGCTCAATCCAAAGAATGGTTTAACTCAATGAGACGAATAGACACATCGCAAAGCAGTTGCTAAGAACGTTTCTCTGCAGGTTTCATCGAAACGCGTTTCCTTGCTCACCACAAGCATCCGGGCGTCACTAAATATCCCTTCCCAGATTCTTCAAAGACAGAGTTTCGAAACTGGGCAATATAGAGTAAGCATTAACTCTGTGAAGTGAATGCACATATCAGGGAGCAGATTCTTGGAATGCTTCTTAATCGATTTATTTTCAATATATTTCACTATTCGCCGTAGACGTCAATGCGTTCTGAAATTTCACTTTTTCGGTTTCACAGGAACCGTGTTCAGACACTGCCTTGTGAGAAAAGAGGTATAACTCCCTGAGTGGAATGCATACATACCAAGTTTTTTTCCCCGAGTTCTTCTATCCAATTTTTATCTCAAGATATCTCCTCTTTCACCATAGGCTTGAATGTGCTCCCGAATGTCCGTTCGTGGGTCTGTGCCTGACGGAGTTTCCAAACTGCATAATATAATTAACGTTTTAACTATGCAAGAGGAATAAATATATCTAACACAAAGCAGTTTCACAGAAATCTTTCCAGTTTTTGTCTGAGGATATTTAATTTTTCACCTTAGTCAACTCTGGAATATCTCTTGGTAGCTTTTTCTCCAAAAGAGATTCTGGAATCCTCTAGGAGAAGAAACGTATATTTCTGTGAGTGGAATGCACACGTCACAAAGCAGCTACTCAGAAAGCTTCTCTCCAGTTTCTATTTGAAGACGTTTCCTTTCTCACCATCAGCCTCAAAGCCCTCCAGAATATACTTTCACAGACTAAACAAAAACAGTGTTATGATACAGGTCAATGAAAAGTGAAGCTTAACTGTGTGAGCGGACTTCATGAGACACAGAGCAGTTTCACAGAAAGATTCCTTCTGGTTTCTCTCTGAGGTTATTTCTTTTTCCGGATACTTTAAAAAGCATTTCCAAATGTCCTTTCTCAGATGATACAGAAAGAGTGATTTCAAACTGCTCAATCCAAAGAATGATTTAACGCTATGAGATGAATACAAACATCACAAAAGAGTTGCACAGAAAGTTTCTCTCTGATTTTGGATGGAAGACATTTCCTAGCCTCACACAGGCCTCCGGTAGCCACTTACTATCCCTTCGAAGAAACCTCAAAGAATGACTTTCAAACTGGAAAATGTAGAGTAAGCTTTCACCCTGTGAAAAGAATGGACATGTCAGAGAGCAGTTTCTTCGAGTGCTTCTTTCCTTTTTTTATTGGGCGACATTTCAGTTTTTGCCATAGTCTTCAATGTGCTCCGAATATCACTGTTTTGGTTTTATAGGAACAGTGTTCAAACTGTGCTTTATGAGAAGAAACTTCGTGGATCCGTCCATGACAGTTTCCAAGCTGTGTAATGTAAAGAAAGCTTTATCTAAGTGAGATGATTACACATATCACAGAGTAGTTTCCTAGAAAGCTCCCTTCATATTTCCTTTTTCATCATAGTCATCGCTATACTCCTGAATATCTCTTGGTAGCTTTTTCTCCAAAAGGGATATCAGAATACTTTAGAAGAAGAAAGGAATATTTCTTTTTTTCTTTTTTTTTATTATTATACATTAAGTTTCAGGGTACATGTGCACAATGTGCAGGTTTGTTACATATGTATACATGTGCCACGTTGTTGTGCTTCACACATCAACTTGTCAGCACCCATTAATTTGTCATTTATATCAGGTATAACTCCCAATGCAATCTCTCCCCCTACCCTTCTCCCCATGACAGGCCCCGATGTGCGATGTTCCCCTTCCTGAGTCCAAGTGATCTCATTGTTCAGTTCCCACCTATGAGTGAGAACATGTGGTGTTTGGTTTTCTGTTCTTGTGATAGTTTGCTAAGAATGATGGTTTCCAGCTGCATCCATGTCCCTACAAAGGATGCAAACTCATCCTTTTTATGGCTGCACAGTATTACATGGTGTATTTGTCCCACATTTTCCTAATCCAGTCTGTCACTGATGGACATTTGGGTTGATTCCAAGTCTTTGCTATTTTGAATAGTGCCGCAATAAACACACGTGTGCATGTGTCTTTATAGCAGGATGATTTAGAACAAGGCCGGAGGCATCACGCTACCTGACTTCAAACTATACTACAAGGCTACAGTAACCAAAACAGCATGATTCTGGTATCAAAACAGAGATATAGACCAATGGAACAGAACAGAGTCCTCAGAAATAATACCACACATCTACAGCCATCTGATCTTTGATAAACCTGAGGGAAACAAGAAATGGGGAAAGGATTCCCTATTTAATAAATGGTTCTGGGAAACTTGGCTAGCCATAACTAGAAAGCTGAAACTGGATCCTTTCCTTACTCCTTATACAAAAATTAATTCAGGATGGATTTGACAATTAATTGTTAGACCTAATACCATAAAAACCCTAGAAGAAAATCTAGGTAGTATCATTCAGGACATAGGCATGGACAAGGACTTCATGTCTAAAACACGAGAAGAAAGGTATATTTCTGTGAGTGGAATGCACATGTCACAAAGCAGCTTCTCAGATACCTTCTCTCCAGTTTCTATATGAAGACGTTTCCTTTCTCACCGTAAGCCTCAAAGCCCTCGAAAGTATCCCTTCGCAGACTAAGCAAAAACAGTGTTATGATACAGCTCAATGAAAAGAAAAGCTTAACTGTGGGAGCAGAATTCACGTGACACAGAGCAGGTTCACAGAAAGCTTCCTTCTGGTTCTCTCTGAGGTTATTTCTTTTTCAGGATATTCTAAAGTGCGTTTCCAAATGTCCTTTCTCAGATTCCACAGAAAGAGTGATTGCAAACTGCTCAATCGAAAGAATGATTTAAAACTCTATGAGATGAACACAAGCATCACAAAAGAGTTGCGCAGTAAGCTTCTCTCCGATTTTCGATGGAAGACATTTCCTGGCCTCACACAGGCCTCGGGCGCCACTTACTATCCCTTCGCAGAACCCTGAAAGACCGACTTTCAAACTGGGAACTGTAGAGTAAGCTTTAACACTGTGAAAAGTATGGACCTGCAAGAGAGCAGTTTTTTCCAGTGCTTCTCTCTGTTTTTCATTGGACTACATTTCACTTTTTGCCCTAGTCTTCAATGTGCTCCGATTATTACTCTTTTGGTTTTACAGGAAGAGTGTTCAAACTGTGCATAATGAGAAGAAAATTATAACTTCCTGAGTGGAATACACACATCATGGAGCTGTTTCTCAGAAATCTTCTCTCTAGTTTTTATCTGACTATATTTCCTATTCCACCAAGGGCCAAATGTGTTCTCAAATATCCTTTCGTGGATCCATCCACAAGGGAGTTTCCAAGCTGTGTAATGGAAAGAAAGCTTCATCTATGTGAGATGAATAAACATAGCAAATAGCAGCTTCACAGAAAGCTTCTTTCCAGTTTTTATCTGAAGACATTTCCTTTCCCACCACAGTCCAGAAAGTGCTCCAGAAGGTCAATTCGTGGATCCGTCCATGACAGATTCTAAGCTGCGTAATGTAAGGAAAGCTTTTTCTATGTGAGATGATTACACATATCACAGAGTAGTTTCCTGGAAAGCTTCTTTCCAGTTTTTGTCTGAGGCTATTTCCCTTTTCACCATCGGCATCAACAGGCTCCCGAATATCACTTGGTAGCGGTTTCTCCAAAAGGGTTTCCCCAACGCTGTATGAGAAGAGAGGTATAACACTCTGACTGGAATTCACACGTCACAAAGCAGTTCCTTGGAAAGCTTCTCTCCAGTTTCGGTCTGAACATATTTCCTTTTTCACTGTTAGCCTCAAAGTGCTTCCGAATACCCATCACACGCTAAACACACACAGGGCTAGAAAACTGTTCAATGAAAAGAAAGGCTTATCTGAGTGAGAGGAATTAAGACGACACAGAGCAGTTTCACAGAAAGCTTCCTTCTGGATTTTACCTGAGGATATTTCTTTCTCCATATTCCAAGGATCACCCCCAAATGTCCTTCCTCCAATTCCACGAAAACAGTGATTTAAAGCTGCTCAATCCGAAGAATGGTTTAATCCTGTGAGACGAATACACACATTGCAAAGCAGTTGCTCACAATGTTTCTCTGCAGGTTTCATCGGAAGGCGTTTTCTCGCTCACCACCAGCCTCCAGGCGTCACTAAATATCCCATCACAGATTCTTCAAAGACAGAGTTTCGAAACTGGACAACATACAGAAAGCATTAACTTTGTGAAGTGAATGCACATAACAGAGAGCAGATTCCTGGAACGCTTCTTCCTCGATTTTATTTCAGTATATTTCACTATTCGCCGTAGTCCTCCATGCGTTCCAAAATGTGACTTTTTCGGTTTCACAGGAACAGTGTTCAAACACTGCCTAGTGAGAAGAAGGTATAATTCCCTGAGTGGAATGCATACACCACAAAGTAGTTTATCAGAAAGCTTCCATCCAGCTTTTATCTGAAGATATTTCCTCTTTCACCGTAGGCCTTAATGTGCTCCCAAATGTCCATTTACGGAGAAGTGCATGACAGAGTTTCCAAACTGCGTAATATAATTAAAGTTTTAACTATGGAAGACAAAAAATATATCTAATACAGAGCAGTTTCACAGAAATCTTCTTTCCACTTTGTCTGAGGATATTTCCTTTTTCACCATAGTTGTCACTATACTCCCAAATATCTCTTGGTAGCTTTTTCACAAAAAGGGATTTCGGAATCCTCTAGAAGAAGAAAACTATATTACTGTGAGTGGAATGCACACGTCACAAAGCAGCTCCCCAGAAAGCTTCTCTCCAGTTTCTATCTGAAGACGTTTCCTTTCTCACCGTAGGCTTCAAAGCCGTGCAGAATATCCCTTCGCAGACTAAACAAGAACAGTGTTATGATACAGCTCAATGAATAGTGAAGCTTAACTGTATGAGTGGAATTCACGTGACACAGAACAGTTTCACAGACAGCTTCCTTCTGGTTTCTGTCTGAGGTCATTTGTTTTTCAGGATATTCTAAAGAGAGTTTCCAAATGTCCTTCCTCAGATCCAACAGAAACAGTGATTTCAAACTGCTCAATCCAAAGAATGATTTAACTCTATGAGTGGAATACAAGCATCACAAAAGAGGTGCACAGAAAGCTTCTCTCCAATTTTCGATTGTAGACATTTCCTTGCCTCACACAGGCCTCTGGTCGCCACTTACTATCCCTTCACAGAACCCTCAAAGACCGATTTTCAACCTGGGAAATGTAGAGTAAGCTTTAACCCTGTGAAAAGAATGGACATATCAGAGAGCAGTTTCTTGGAGTGCTTCTTTCTGTTTTTTATTGGACGACATTTCACTTGTTGCCGCAGACTTCAATGTGCTCCAAATATCACTCTTTTGGTTTTACAGGAACAGTGTTCAAACTGTTCCTTATGAGAATAAAGTTACAACTCCCTGAGTGGAATGCACGCATCACCAAGCAGTTTCTCAGAAAGTGTCTCTCCCGTTTTTATCTGACTGTATTTCCTATTTCACTATAGGCAAGAATGTGATCCCATATATACCTTCGCAGATCCAACCATGCGGGAGTTTCCAACCTGTGTAATGTAAAGTAAGCTTCATCTATGTGAGATGAATAAACATAGCAAAAAGCAGGTTCACAGAAAGCTTCTTTCCAGTTTCTATCTGAAGATATTTCCTTTTTCACCATAGTCCAGAATGTGCTCCCAAAGGTCCCTTCATGGATTTGTCCATGACAGTTCCCAAGCTGCCTAATATAAAGAAAGCTTTATCTATGTGAGATGATTACACATATCACAGAGTAGTTTCCTAGACAGCTTCTTTCCAGTTTTTATCTGAGGCTATTTCCCTTTTCACCATCGGCATCAACATGCTCCTGAATATCACTTGGTACCTGTTTCTCCAAAAGGGATTCCGGGGCCCTGTGTGAGAAGAGTGGTATAACACTGTGACTGGAATGCACACGTCACAAAGCAGTTTGTCGGAAAGCTTCTCTCCAGTTTCATTCTGAACATATTTCCTTTTTCATCCTTAGCCTCAAAGTGCTCCCAAATATCCCATCACACGCTAAACATACACAGGGCTAGAAAGCTTCTCAATGAAAAGGGAGGCTTATCTGAGTGAGAGTAATTAAGACAACACAGAGCAGTTTCACAGAAAGCTTTCTTCTGGATTTTACCTGAGGATATTTCTTTCTCCATATTCTAAGGATCTTTCCCAAATGTCCTTCCTCAGATTCCATCAAAACAGTGATTTCAAGCTGCTTAATCCAAAGAATGGTTTAACTCTGTGAGACGAATGCACACGTCACAAAGCAGTTGCTCAGAACGTTTCTCTGTAGGTTTCATCAGAAGACGTTTCCTCGCTCACCAAAAGCCTCTGGGCGTTGCAAAATATCCCTTCACAGATTCTTCAAAGACAGAGTTTCGAAACCAGGCAACATAGAGTAAGCATTAACTCTGTGAAGTGAATGCACATATAGGAGAGCAGATTCTTGGAATGCTTCCTCCTCAATTTTATTTCAGTATATTTCACTATTTGCCATAGACCTCAATGCATTCCGAAATATCACATTTCCATTTGTACAGGAACAGTTTTCAAACACTGCCTTGTGAGAAAAGATGTGTAACTCCCTGAGTGGAATGCATACGTCACAAAGTAGTTTCTCAGAAATCTTCTATCCAATTGTTATCTGAAGATATCTCCTCTTTCATCATACGCCTGAATGTGCTCCCGAATTTCCCTTCGTGGATCCGTGCATGACGGAGTTTACAAAGAGCGTAAAATAAGAAAAGTTTTAACTATGCAAGATGAAGAAATATACCTAACACAAAGCAGTTTCTCAGAAATCTTCTTTCCAGTTTTTGTCTGAGGATATTTCCTTTTTCACCATAGCCCTCCCTATACTCCCGAATGTCTTTTGGTAGTTCTTTCCCCAAAAGGGATTCTGGAATCCTCTAGGAGAGAAAAGGCATACTTCAGAGAGTGGAATGGACATGTCGCAAAGCAGGTCCTCAGAAAGCATCCCTCTAGTTTCTATCTGAAGACGTTTCCTTTCTCACCGTAAACCTCACAACGCTCCTGAATATGCCTTTGCAGACTAAACAAAAACATTCTTATAATACTGCTCAATGAAAAGAGTAGCTTAACTTTGTGAGCAGAATTCACGTGACACAGAGCAGTTTCACAGAAATCTTCCTTCTGGTTTCACTCTGAGGTTATTTCTTTCTCAGGATATATTAAAAGAGCATTTCCAAATGTCCTTTCTCAGATTCCTCAGAAACAGTGATTTGAAACTCCTCATTCCAAAGAATGATTATCTCTATGAGGTAATACAAACATCACAAAATAGTTGCGCAGAAAGGTTCTCTCCAATTTTCGATGGGAGAAATTTCCTTGCTCGGCACAGGCCTCCAGTTACCACTTAGTATCTCTTCGCAGAACCCTCAAAGACCAACTTTGAAACTGGGAAATGTAGAGGAAGATTTAACCCTGTGAAAGCAATGGACATGTCAGAGAGCAGTTTCTTTGAGTACTTCTTTTTGTTTTTTATTGGACGACATTTCACTTATTGCCATAGTCTTCAAAGTACTCTGAATATCACTGTTTTGGTTTTACAGGAACAGTGTTCAAACTGTGCCTTATGAGAAGGAAGTTATATCTCCCTGAGTGGAAGGCACATATCACTAAGCAGTTTCTCAGAAAGCTTCTCTCCAGTTTTTATCTGACTATATTTCCTATTTCACCATAGGCACGAATGTGATCCCAAATATCCCTTGGTGGATCCATCCATGAGGGAGTTTCCAAGCTGCGTAATGTAAAGAAAGCTTCATCTCTGTGAGATGAATAAACATAGCAAAAAACAGATTCACAGTAAGCTTCTTTCCAGTTTTTATCTGAAGATATTTCCTTTATCACCATAGTCCTGAATGTGCTCCCGAATGTCCCTTCATGGATCCGTCCATAACAGTTTCCAAGGTGCGTAATGTAAAGAAAGCTTTACTATGTGAGATGATTACACATATCACAGAGTAGCTTCCTACAAATCGTATTTCCAGGTTTTGTCTGAGGCTATTTCCCTTTTCACCTTCGGAATCAACATGCTCCCAAATATTACTTTGTATCTGTTTCTCCCAAACGGTTTCCATGGTGCTGTATGAGAAGAGAGGTATAACACTGTGACTGGAATGCACACATCACAATGCAGTTCCTTGGAAAGCTTCTCTCCAGTTTCAGTCTGAATATATTTCCTTTTTCACCGTTAGCCTCAATGTGCTCCTGAATATCCCGTCACACGCTAAACATACACAGGGCTAGAAAACTGCTCAATGAAAAGAGAGGCTTATCTGAGTGAGAGGTATTAAGATGACACAGAGCAGTTTCACAGAAATCTTCCTTCTGGATTTTACCTGAGAATATTTCTTTCTCCATATTCCTAGGATCGTTCCCAAATATCCTTCCTCAGATTCCACAAAAACAGTGATTTCAAGCTGCTCAATCCAAAGAATGGTTTAACTCTAGGAGACGAATACAAACATCGCAAAGCAGTTGTTGAGAACGTTTATCTGCAGGTTTCATTGGAAGGCTTTTCCTAGCTCACCACAAGCCTCCATGCATCACTAAATATCCCTTCACAGATTCTCCAAGACAGAGCTTAGAAACTCTGCAACATAGAGTAAGCGTTAACTCTGTGAAGTGAATGCACATATCAGAGAGCAGATTATTCGAACGCTTCTTCCTCGATTTGATTTCAGTTTATTTCACTATTCGCCATAGTTCACAATGCTGTCCAAAATATCACTTTCTCAGTTTCACAGGAACAGTGTTCAAACACTGCCTAGTGAGAAAAGAGGTATAACTCCCTGAGTGGAATGCATACATCACAATGTAGTTTCTCAGAAAGCTTCTATCCAGTTTTTATCTGAAGATATCTCCTCTTTCACTGTAGGCCTGAATGTGCTCCCGAATGAACCTTCATGGATCTGTGCATGACGGAGTTTCCAAACTGCATAACGTAATTAAAGTTTTTACTATGCGAGACGGAAAAGTATATCTAACACAAAGCAGTTTCACATAAATCTTCTTTCTAGTTTTTCTCTGAGGATATTTCCTTTTTCACCATAGTTGTCGCTATACTCCCAAATATCTCTTGGTAGCTTTTCCCCCAAAAGGGATTCTGGAATCCTCTAGGAGAAGAAACGTATACGTCTGTGAGTGGAATGCACACGTCACAAAGCAGCTCCTCAGAAAGCTTCTCTCTACTTTCTATCTGAAGACGGTTCCTTTCAAACCATAAGCCTCAAAGCCCTCCAGGATATCCCTTCACAGACTAAACAAAAACAGTGTTATGATACAGCTCAATGAAAAGAGAAGCTTAACTGTGTGAGCGGAACTCAGGTGAAACAGAGCAGTTTCACAGAAAGCTTCCTTCTGCTTTCTCTCTGAAGTTATTTCTTTTTCAGGATATTCTAAAGAGCAATTCCAAATGTCTTTTCTAGATTCCACAGAAACAGTGATTTCAAACTGCTCAATCCAAAGAATGATTTAACGCTATGATATGAATACAAACATCTCAAAAGTGTTGCGCAGAAAGCTTCACTCTGATTTTCGACGGAAGATATTTCCTTGCCTCACACAGGCCTCCGGTCGCCACTTACTGTACCTTTGCAGAACCCTCAAATACCGAGTTTCAAACTGGGAAATGTAGAGTAAGTTTTAACCCTGTGAAAAGACTGCACATGACAGAGAGAAGTTTCCTCGAGTACCTCTCTCTGTTTTGTATTAGACGACATAACACTTTTTGGCCTAGATTTCAATGTGCTCTGAATATCACTGTTTTGGTTTTACAGGAACAGTGTTTAAACTGTGCCTTATGAGAAGAAAGTGAAAACTCCCTGATTAAAATGCTCACATCATCAAGCAGTTTCACAGAAAACTTCTCTCTAATATTTATCTGACTGTATTTCCTATTTCACCATAGGCCCAATGTGATCCCAAATGTCTTTTCGCAGATCCATCCACGAGGGTGTTTCCAAGCTGTGTAATGTAAAGAAAGCTTCTTCTATGTGAGATGAAAAAACATACCCAAAAGCAGATTCACAGAAAGCTTCTTTCCAGTTTTTATCTGATGATATTTCCTTTTTACCATAGTCCTGAATGTGCTCCCAAAGTTCCCTTCGTGGATTCGTCCTTGAGAATTTCCAAGCTGCGTAAGGTAAAGAAAGCTTTATCTATGTGAGATGATTACACAAATCACAGAGTAGTTTCCTAGAAAGCATCCTTCCAGTTTTTGTCTGAGGCTATTTCCCTTTTCACTATCAGCATCAACATGCTCCTGAATATCACCTGGTACCTGTTTCTCAAAAAGGGTTTCCCTGACACTGTATGAGAAGAGAGGTATAACACTGTGACTGAAATGCATGCATCACAAAGCAGTTCCTCGGAAAGCTTCTCTCCAGTTTTGGTCTGAACATATTTCTTTTTCACCGTAAGCCTCAAAGTTTTCCCGAATATCCCATCACACGCTAAACATACACAGGGCTAGAAAACTGCTCAATGAAAAGGGAGGCTTATCTCAGTGAGTGGAATTAAGATGACACAGAGCAGTTTCACAGAAAGTTTCCTTCTGGGTTTTACCTGAGGATATTTCTTTCTCCATATTCTAAGGATCGTTCACAAATGTCCTTCCTCAGATTCCTCTAAAAGAGTGGTTTCAAGCTGCTCAATCGAAAGAATGGTTTAACTCTAGGATACGAATACACACATCTCAAAGCAGTTGCTCAGAACGTTTCTCTGCAGGTTTCATTGGAAGACATTTCCTCACTCACCACAAGCCTCCGTGCATCACTAAATATCCCTTCACAGATTCTTCAATAACAGAGTTTCGAAACTGGTCAACATAGAGTAAGCATTAACTCTGTGAAGTGAATGCACATATCAGAGAGCAGATTTTTGGAACGCTTCTTCCTCGATTTTATTTCAGTATATTTCACTATTTGCCATAGTCCTCAATGCATTCGGAAATATCACCTTTTCCGTTTCACAGGAACAGTGTTCAAACACTGCCTTGTGAGAAAACAGGTATAACTCCCTCAGTAGAATGTACACATCACAAAGTAGTTTCTCAGAAAGCTTCTATTGAGTTATTACCTGAAGATATCTCCTCTTTAACAGTCAGCCTGAATGTGCTCCCGAACATCCCTTCACAGATCTATGCATGACGGAGTCTCCAAACTGCATTATATAATTAAAGTATTAACTACGCAAGACAAATATATCTAAAACAAAGCAGTTTCCCAGAAATCTTCTTTCCAGTTTTTGTCTGAGGACATTTCCTTTTTCACCATAGCCTTACCTATATTCCCAAATGTCTGTTTGTCGCTTTTTCTCCAAAAGAGACACCGGAATCCTCTAGGAGAAGAAAGGTATATTTCTCTGAGTGGAATGCACACGTCACAAAGTAGCAACTAAGAAAGCTTCTCTCCAGTTTCTATCTGAAGACGTTTCCATTCTCACCGTATGCCTCAAAGCCCTCCAGAATATCCCTTTGCAGAATAAACAAAAACAGTGTTATGATACAGCACAATGAAAAAAGAAGCTTAACTGTGTGAGCGGAATTCATGTGACACAGAGCAGTTTCACAGATAGCTTCCTTTTGGTTTTCTCTGAGGTTATTTCCTTTTCAGGATATTCTAAGTGCATTTCCAAATGTCCTTTCTCAGATTCCACAGAAACAGTGATTTGAAACTGCTCAATCCAAGGAATGATTTAACTCTATGGGATGAATACAAACATCACAAAAGAGGTGAGCAGAAAACTTCTATTCGATTTTCAATGGAAGACATTTCGTTGCCTCACACAGGCGTCCGGTCGCCACTTACTATCCCTTTGAAAAACCCTCAAAGTGGACTTTCAAACTGGGAAATATAGAGTAAATTTTAACCCTCTGAAAAGAATGGACATGTCAGAGAGCAGCTTCTTCAAGTGCTTCTTTCTGTTTTTTTTTTTTTTTTTTTTGGATGACATTTCACTTTTTGCCATAGTCTTCAATGTGCTCTGAATATCACTGTTTTGGTTTTAGAGGAACAGTATTCAAAGTGTGCCTTAGGAGAAGAAAGTTATAACTCCCTGAGTGGAATGCACACATCACCAAGCAGTTTCTCAGAAAGCTTCTCTCCAGTTTTTATCTGACTCTATTTCCTCTTTCACCATAGCCCCGAATGTGATCCCAAATATCCCTTTGCGGATCCATCCACGAGGGAGTTTCCAAGCTGCGTAATGTAAAGAAAGCTTCATCTATGAGAGATGAATAAACATAGCAAAAATCAGATTCACAGAAAGCTTCTTTCCAGTTTTTATCTGAAGATATTTCCTTTTTCACCATAGTCCAGAATGTGCTCTCGAAGGTCCTCCTGGATCCGTCCATGACAGTTTCCAAGCTGCATAATATAAAGAAAGCTTTACCTATGAGAGATCATTACACATATCACAGAGTAGTTTCTGAGAAAGTTTCTGTCAAGTTTTTGTCTGAGGCTTTTTCTCTTTTCACCATTGGCATCAACGGGCTCCTGAATATCACTTGGTAGCAGTTTCTCCAAAAGGGTTTGCCCAACGCTGTATGAGAAGAGAGGTATAACACTGTGACTGGAATGCACACGTCACAAAGCAGTTCCTTGGAAAGCTTCTCTCCAGTTTCGGTCTTAACGTATTTCCTTTTTCACTGTTAGACTCAAAGTGCGCCCGAATATCCCATCACACGCTAAATATACACAGGGCTAGAAAACTGCTCAATGAAAAGAGAGGCTTATCTGAGTGAGAGGAAATAAGACGACACAGAGTAGTTTCACAGAAAGCTTCCCTCTGGATATTACCTCAGGATATTTCTTTCTCCATATTCTAAGGATCATTCCCAAATGTCCTTCCTCAGATACCACAAGAACAGTCATTTCAAGCTGCTCAATCCAAAGAATGGTTTAACTATTTAATATGAATACACACATCACAAAGCAGTTTCTCAGAACGTTTTCTACAGCTTTCATTGGAAAGCATTGCCTGGCTCACCACAAGCCTCTGGACGTCACTAAATATCCCTTCACAGATTCTTCAAAGACAGAATTTCGAAACTGGGCAACATAGGGTAAGCATTAACTCTGTAAATTGAATACACATATCAGAGAGCAGATTCCTGGAACGCTTATTCCTCAATTTTATTTCAGTATATTTCACTATTCGCCATAGTCCTCAATGCATTCCGAAATATCACTTTTTCAGTTTCAGAGGAACAGTGTTCAAACACTGACTTGTGAGAAAAGAGGTATAATTCCCTGAGTGTAATGCATATATCACAAAGTAGTTTCTCAGAAAGCTTATATCCAGTTTTTATATGAAGATATCTCCTCTTTCACCATAGGCCTGAGTGTGCTCCTGAACATCCCTTCGCAGATCTGTGCAGAACGGAGTTTCCAAAGTGTGTAATATAATTAAAGTTTTAACTATGTGAGATGAATAAATATATCTAACACAAAGCAGTTTCACAGAAATGTTCTTTCCAGTTTTTGTCTGAGGATATCCCCTTTTTCACCATAGTCATTGCTATACTCCCGAATATCTCTTGGTAGCTTTTTCTCCAAAAGGGAATCCGTAATCCACTAGGAGAAGAAAGGTATATTTCTGTGAGTGGAATTCATACGTCACAAAGCTGCTCCTCAGAAAGCTTCTCTCCATTTTCTATCTGAAGACGTTCCCTTTCTCACCGTAAGCCTCAAAGCCCTCCAGAAAATCCCTTCGCAGACTAAACAAAAACAGTGTTAAGATACAGCACAATGAAAAGACAAGCTTAACTGTGTGAGCAGAATTCATGAGACACAGAGCAGTTTCACAGAAAGCTTCCGTCTGGTTTCTCTCTGAGGTTGTTTCTTTTTCAGGATATTCTAAGGAGCGTTTCCAAATGTCCTTTCTCAGATTCCACAGAAACAGTGATTTCAAACTGCTCAATCTAAAGAATGATTTAACTCTATGAGATGAACACAATCATCACAAAACAGTTGCACAAAAAGCTTCTCTCAGATTTTCGAGTTAAGATATTTCCTTGCCTCACACAGGCCTCCTGTGGCCACTTACTATCCCTTCGAAGAACCCTCAAAGACCGACTTTTAAACTGGGAAATATAGAGTAAGTTTTAACCCTGTGAAAAGAATGGACATGTCAGAGAGCAGTTTCTTCGAGTGCTTCTTTTTGTTTTTTATTGGACAATATTTCATGTTTTGCCATAGGCTTCAATGTGCTCTGAATATCACTGTTTTGATTTTACAGGAACAGTGTTCAAACTGTGCCTTATGAGAAGGAAGTTATACCTCCCTGAGTGGAAGGCACACATCACTAAGCAGTTTCTCAGAAAGCTTCTCTCCAGTTTTTATCTGACTATATTTCCTATTTCACCATAGGCACGAATGTGATCCCAAATATCCCTTCGTGGATCCATCCACGAGGGAGTTTCCAAATTGTGTCATGTAAAGAAAGCTTCAACTATGTGAGAAGAATAAACAAAGAAAAAACAGATTCACAGAAAGCTTCTTTCCAGTTTTTATCTGAAGATATTTCCTTTTTCACCATAGTCCTGAGTGTGCTCCCGAAAGTCCCTTCGTGGATCTGTCCATGACAGTTTTCAAGCTGCATAATGTAAGGAACCCTTTATCTCTTTGAGATGATTACACATATCACAGATTAGTTTTTTTGAAACCTTCTTTCCAGGTTTTGTCTGAGGCTATTTCCCTTTTCATCATTGGCATCAACATGGTCCCGAATATCACTTGGTACCTGTTTCTCCAAAAGGGTTTCCCCGACACTTTATGAGAAGAGCGATATAACACTGTCAGTGGAATGCACACGTCACAAAGAAGTTCCTCGGAAAGCTTCTCTCCAGTTTCGGTGTGAATATATTTCCTTTTTCACCAGAAGCCTCAAAGTGCTCCTGAATGTTCCATCACACGCCAAACATGCACAGGATTATAAAACTACTCAACGTAAGGAGAGGCATAACTAAGTGAGAGGAATTAAGACAACACAGAGTAGTTACACAGAAAGCTTCCTTCTGGATTTTACCTGAAGATATTTCTTTCTCCATGTTCTAACAATCGTTCCCAAATGTCCTTCCTCAGATTCCACAAAAACAGTGATTTCAATCTGCTCAATCCAAAGAACGATTTAAATCTAGGAGACGAATACACACATTGCAAAACAGTTTCTCAGAATGTTACTCTGCAGGTTTCATCGGAAGATGTTTCCTTGCTCACCACAAGGCCTCGGGAGTCACTAAATATCCCTTCACAGATCCTTCAAAGACAGAATTTCGAAACTGGGCAACATCGAGTAGGCATAAATTCTGTGAAGTCAATGCACATATCAGAAAGCAAATTCTTGGAACGCTTCTTTCTCATTTTTATTTCAGTATATTTCACTATTCGTCATAGTCCTCAGTACGCTCCAAAATATCAATTTTTCGGTTTCACAGGAACAGTGTTCAATCCCTGCCTTGTGAGAAAAGAGGTATAACTCCCTGAGCGGAATGCATACATCACAAAGTAGTTCCTCAGAAAGCATTTTTCCAGTTTTTATCTGAAGATATCTCCTCTTTCACTGAAGACCTGAATGTGCTCCCGAATGTCCCTCGCAGATTCGTGCATGAAGGAGTTTCCAAACTGCTTAATATAAGAAAGGTTTGAACTATGCTAGATTAGTAGATATATCTAACATGAACAGTCTCACCGAAATCTTCTTTCCAGTTTTGTCTGAGGATATTTCCTTTTTCTACATAACGGTCCCTATGCTCCCAAATGTCTCTTGGTAACTTTTTCTCAAAAAGAGATTCCAGAATCCTCTAGGAGAAGAA
Source organism: Pygathrix nemaeus (assembly GCA_004024825.1). NCBI lineage: Eukaryota > Metazoa > Chordata > Mammalia > Primates > Cercopithecidae > Pygathrix > Pygathrix nemaeus. The sequence continues at coordinate 58,376 of PVHW010006358.1, read as the reverse complement.
AGGTATATTTCTGTGAGTGGAATTCACACGTCACTAAGCAGCTTCTCAGAAAACTTCTCTCCAGTTTCTATCTGAAGACGTTTCCTTTCTCACCGTAACCCTCAAATCGCTCCTGAATATCCCTTCATATTCTAAACAAAAAGATTGTTATGATATGGCTCTATGAAAAGAGAAGCTTAAATGTCTGAGTGGAATTCATGTGACACAGTGCAGGTTCACAGAAAGCTTCCTTCTGGTTTCTCTCTGAGTTTCTTTCTTTTTCAGGATATTCTAAAGAGTGTCTTCAAATGTCCTTTCTCAGATTCCACAGAAAGAGTGTTTTCAAACTGCTCAATCCAAAGAATCATGTAACTCTTTGAGATGAACACAAACATCACAAAAGAGTTGCGCAGAAAGCTTCTCTCCAATTTTCGATGGGAGACATGTCCTTGCTCGACTCAGGCCTCCAGTTGCCACTTACTATCCCTTTGCAGAACCCTCAGAGGCCAACGTTCAAACTGGGAAATGTAGAGTAAGCTTTAACCCTGTGAAAAGAATGTTCATGTCAGATAGCAGTTTCTTCGAGTGCTTCTTTCTGTTTCTTTTTTTTTTTTGGACGACATTTCACTTTTTGCCATAGTCTTCAATGTGCTCCGAATATCACTCTTTTGGTTTTACAGGAACAGAGTTCAAACTGCGCCTTATGAGAAGAATATTAAAACTCACTGAGTGGAATGCTCACATCACCAAGGAGTTTCTCAGAAAGCTTCTCTCCAGTTTTTATCTGACTATATTTCCTGTATGACCACAGGCCCAAATGTGATCCAAAATATGCCTTCGTGGATCCATCCAAGAGGGAGTTTCCAAGCTGCGTAATGTAAAGAAAGCTTCATCTATGTGAAAAGAATAAACATAGAAAAAAGCAGATTCACAGAAAGCTTCTTTCCAGTTTTTATTTGAAGATATTTCCTTCCTCACCATAGTCCTGAGTGTGCTCCCAAAGTCCCTTCATGGATCCATCCATGACAGTTTTCAAGCTGTGTAATGTAAGGAAACCTTTATCTATGTGAGATGATTACACATATCACAGAGTAGTTTAAAAGAAAGCTTCTTTTCAGGTTTTTTCTGAGGATATTTCACTTTTCATCATTGGCATCAACATGCTCCCGAATATCACCTGGCACCTGTATCTTCAAAAGTGTTTCCCCGACGCTGTATGAGAAGAGAGGTATAACACAGTGAGTGGAATGCACACGTCACAAAGCAGTTCCTCAGAAAGCTTTTCTCCAGTTTCGGTCTGAACATATTTCCTTTTTCACTGTAAGCCTCAAAGTGCTCCCGAATGTGCCATCACACGCTAAACATACACAGGGTTATAAAACCACTCAACTTAAGGAGAGGCTTAACTACGTGAGAGGAATTAAGACGACACAGAGTAGTTTCACAGAAAGCTTCCTTCTGGATTTTACCTGAGGATATTTCTTTCTTCATATTCTAAGGATCGTTCACAGATGTCCTTTCGCGGATTCCACAAAAACAGTGAATTAAATCTGCTCAATCCAAAGAATGGTTTAAATCTAGGAGACGAATACACACATTGCAACGCAGTTTCTCAGAATGTTACTCTGCAGGTTTCATCGGAAGATGTTTCCTTGCTCACCACAAGCTTCCAGGCATCACTAAATATCCCTTCACAGATACTTCAAAGACAGAATTTCGAAACCGTGCAACATAGAGTAAGCATTAACTCTGTGGAGTGAATGCACATATCAGAGAGCAGATTCCTGGAACGCTTCTTCCTCAATTTTATTTCAGTATATTGCATTATTCGCCATATTCCTCAAGGCCTTCCAAAATATCACTTTTTCAGTTTCACAAGAACTGTTCAAACACTGCCTTGTGAGAAACGAGGTATAATTCCCTCAGTGGAATGCATACATCACAAAGTAGTTTCTCAGAAAGCTTCTATCCAGTTTTTATCTGAAGATATCTCCTCTTTCACCGTAGGCCTGAATGTGTCCCGAATTTCCCTTCGCGGATCTGTGTCTGACAGAGTTTCCAAACTGCGTAATATAGTTAAAGTTTTTACTATGTGAGACAAATGAATATATCTAACACAAAGTAGTTTCACAGAATTCCTCTTTCCAGTTTTACTCTGAGGATATTTCCTTTTTCACCATAGTCATCGATATACTCCCGAATATCTCTTGGTAGCTTTGTCTCCAAAAGGGATTCCGGAATCCTCTAAAAGAAGAAAGGCATATTTCTCTGAGTGGAATGCACACGTCACAAAGCAGCTCCTCAGATAGCTTCTCTCCAGTTTCTCTCTGAAGTCGTTTCCTATCTCACCGTAAGCCTCAAAGCGCTCCTGAATATCCCTTCGCAGACAAAACAAAAACAGTGTTATGATACAGGTCAATGAAAAGAGAAGCTTAACTGTGTGAGCAAAATTCACGTGACACAGAGCAGTTTAACAGAAAGCTTCCTTCTGCTTTCTCTCTTAGGTTATTTCTTTTTCAGGATATTCTGACGAGCATTTCCAAATGTCCTTTCTCAGATTCCACACAAACAGTGATTTCCAACTGCTCAATCCAAAGAATGATTTAACTATGTGAGATAAATACAAACATCTCAAAAGAGTTGCACAGGAAGCTTCTCTCCAATTTTCGATGGAAGACATTTCCTTGCCTAACACAGGCCTCCGGTCGCCACTTACTATCCCTTCACAGATCCCTCAAAAACCGACTTTCAAACTGGGAAGTGTAGAGTATGCTTTAACCTTGTGAAAAGAATGAGCAGGTCAGAGAGCAGTTTCTACGAGTACTTCTTTCTGATTTTTATTGGACGACATTTCACTTTTTGCCCTAGTCTTCAATATGCTTCGAATATCACTCTTTTGGTTTTAAAGGAACAGTGATCAAACTGTGCCTTATGGGAAGAAAGTTATAACTCCCTGAGTGGAATGCACACATCACCAAGCCATTTCTCAGAAAGCTTCTCTCCAGTTTTTAGCTGACTATGTTTCCTCTTTCACCATAGGTCTGAATGTGATCCCATATATCCTTTCGTGGATCCATCCACGAGGGAGTTTCCAAGCTGCATAATGTAAAGAAAGCTTCATCTATGTGAGACGAATGAACATAGGAAACAGAAAATTCACAGAAATCTTCTTTCCAGTTTTTATCTGAAGATTTTTCCTTTTTCACCATAGTCCAGAAGGTGCACCTGAAGGTCCCTTCATGGATCCGTCCATGACAGATTCAAGTTGCGTAATGTAAAGAAACGTTTATCTATGTGAGATGATAACACATATCACAGAGTAGTTTCCTATAAAGCTTCTTTCCAGGTTTTTTCTGAGGCTATTTCCCTTTTCACCATCGGCATCAACATGCTCCCGAATATCACTTGGTACGTGTTTCTTCAAAAGGATTTCCCCAATGCTGTATGAGCAGAGAGTTATAACACTGTGACTGGAATGCACACGTCACCAAGCAGTTCCTTGGAAAGCTTCTCTCCAGTTTCGGTCTGAACATATTTCCTTTTTCACCATAAGCCTCAAAGTGCTCCCAAATATCCCATCACATGCTAAACATAAACAGGGCTAGAAAACTGTGAAAAGAAAAGAGAGGCTTAACTGAGTGTGAGGAAATAAGATGAAACAGAGCAGTTTCAAAGAAAGCTTTCTTCTGGATATTACCTGGGGATAATTCTTTCTCCATATTCTAAGGATCGTTCCCAAATGTCCTTCCTCAGATTCCACAAAAACAGTGATTTCAAGCTGCTCAATCCAAAGAATTGTTTAAGTCTAGGCGATGAATACACACATCACAAAGCAGTTGCTCAGAACGTTTCTCTGCAGGTGTCATCGGATGGTGTTTCCTCGCTCAACACAAGCCTCCGGGCATCACTAAATATCCCTTCACAGATCCTTCAATAACAGAGTTTCGAAACTGGGCAAATAGAGTAAGCATTAACTCTGTGAAGTGAATGCACATATCAGAAAGCAGATTCTTGGAACGCTTCTTCCTCGATTTTATTTCAGTATATTGCACTACGTGCCATAGTTTTCAAGGCATTTCGAAATATCACTTTTCAGTTTCACAGGAAGAGTGTTCAAACACTGCCTTGTGAGAAAAGAAGTATAATTCCCTGAGTGGAATGCATACATCACAAAGTAGTTTCTCAGAAAGCTTCTGTCCATTTTTTATCTGAAGATACCTCCTCTTTCACCGTAGGCCTGAATGTTCTCCCCAATGTCCCTTCGCAGATCTGTGCATGATGGAATTTCCAAACTGCGTATTATAATTAAAGTTTTAACTATGCGAGATGAATAAATATGTCTAACAAAAAGCAGTTTCACAGAAATCTACTTTCCATGTTTTGTCTAATGATATTTCCTTTTTCACCATAGTCATCGCTATACTCCCAAATATCTCTTGGTAGCTTTTTCTGCAAAAGGTATTCCAGAATCCTCTAGGAGAAGAAAGGTATATTTCTGTGAGTGGAATGCAGACATCACAAAGCAGCTCCTCAGAAAGCTTCTCTCCAGTTTCTCTATCTGAAGACGTTTCCTTTCTCACCATAAGCCTCAAAGCCCTCCAGAATATCCCTTCACGGACTAAACAAAAACACTGTTGTGATATAGCTCAATGAAAAGAGAAGCTTAAAGGCATGAGCGAAATTCACATGACACAGGGCAAATTCACACAAAGCTTCCTTCTGGGGTCTCTCTGAGGTTATTTCTTTTTCAGGATATTCTAAAGAGCATTTCCAAATGTCCTTTCTCAGATTCCAGAGAAATAGTGATTTCAAATTGCTCAATGCAAACACTGATTTAACTCTATGAGATGAATACAAATATCACAAAAGAGTTGCACAGAAATCTTCTCCCCGATTTTCGATTTAAGACATTTCCTTGCCTCACACAGGCCTCTGGTCGCCACTTACTATCCCTACGCAGAACCCTCAAAGACCAACTTTCAAAATGGGAAATGTAGGCTAAGGTTAACCCTGTAAAAAGTATCGACATGTCAGAGAGCATTTTCTTCGAGTGCTTCTTTCTGTTTAGCATTAGATGACGATTCACTTTTTGTCATAGTCTTCAATGTGCTCCGAGTATCACTGTTTTGGTTGTACAGGAACAGTGTTTAAACTGTGTCTTATGAGAAGAAAGTTAAAACTCCCTGATTAAAATGCTCACATCATCAAGCAGTTTCACAGAAAGCTTCTCTCCAGTGTTTATCTGACTATACTTCCTATTTCACCCTAGGCCCGAATGTGATCCCAAATATCCCTTTGTGGATCCATCCACGAGGGAGTTTCCAAGCTGCGTAATGTAAGGAAAGCTTCATCTATGTGAGATGAATAAACATAGCACAAAGCAGATTCACAGAAAGCGTCTTTCCAGTTTTTATCTGAAGATATTTCCTTTGTAACCATAGTCCCGAATGTGCTCCCGATGGTCCCTTCGTGGATCCGTCCATGAGAATTTCCAAGCTGCGCAATGTAAAGAAAGCTGTATCTATGTGAGATGATTACACATATCACAGAGTAGTTTCCTAGAAAGCATCCTTCCAGGTTTGTTTGAGGCTATTTCCCTTTTCACCATCGGCATCAACATGCTCCCGAATATCACTTGGTACCTGTTTCTCCAAAAAGGTTTCCCCGACGCTGTATGAGAAGAGAGGTAAAACACAGTGAGTGAAATGCACACGTCACAAAGCAGTTCTTCCGAAAGCTTCTCTCCAGTTTCGCTCTGAACATATTTCCTTTTTCACCATAAACCTCAAAGTGCTACCGAATAAACCATCACATGCTAAACATACACAAGGTTAGAAAACTGCTCAATGAAAAGAGAGGCTTAACTGAGTAAGAGGAAATAAGATGACACAGAGCAGTTTCACAGAAAGCTTCCTAATGGATTTTTCCTGAGGATATTTCTTTCTCCATAATCTAAGGATCATTCCCGAATGTCCTTCCTCAGATTACACAAAAAAAGTGATTTCAAGCTGTTCAATCCAAAGAATGGTTTAAGTCTATGAGACGAATACACACATTGCAAAGCAGTTGCTCAGAACGTTTCACTGCAGGTTTCATCGGAAGACGTTTCCTCGCTCACCACAAGCCTCCGGGCATCACTAAATATCCCTTCACAGATTCTTCAAAGACAGAGATTTTAAACTGGGAAACATAGAGTAAGCATTAACTCTGTGAAGTGAATGCACTTATCAGAGAGCAGATTCTTGGAACGCTTCTTCCTCGATTTTATTTCAGTATATTTCACTGCTTGCCATAGTCCTCAAGGCGTTCTGAAATAACACATTTTTGGTTTCACAGGAACAGTGTTCAAACACTGCCTTGTGAGAAAAGAGGTATAACTCTCTGAGTGGAATGCATACATCACAAAGTTGTTTCTCAGAAAGTTTCTATCCAATTTTTATCTGAAGATATCTCCTCTTTCACCATAGACCTGAATGTTCTCCCGAATGTCCCTTCACAAATCTGTGCATGACGGAGTTTCCACACTGCATAAAATAATTAAAGTTTTCACTATGTGAGATCAATAAATATATCGAAAACAAAGCAGTTTCAATGAAATCTTCTTTCCAGTGTTTGTCTTAGGATATTTCCTTTTTCACCATAGTCATCATTATACTCCCGAATATCTCTTGGTAGCTTTCTCTCCAAATGGGATTCCGGAATTTTCTATGAGAAGAAAGGTATATTTCTGTTAGTGGAATACGCATGTCACAAAGCAGTTCCTCAGAAAGCTTCCCTCTGGTTTCTTTCTGAAGACGTTTCCTTTCTTGCCATAAGCCTCAAAGCCCTCCAGAATATCCCTTCACAGACTAAACAAAAACAGTGTTATGATACAGCTCAATGAAAGAAGAAGCTTAACTGCATGAGCAGAATTCACGTGACACAGTGCAGTTTAACACATAGCTTCCTTCTGGTTTCTCTCTGAGGTTATTTCTTTTTCAGGATATTCTAAGGAGAGTTTCCAAATGTCCTTTCTCAGATTCCACAGAAACAGTGATATCAAACTGCTCAATCCAAACAATGATTTAACTCTATGAGATGAATACAAAGATCACAAAACAGTTGCACAGAAAACTTCTCTCCGATTTTCGATTTAAGACATTTCCTTGCTTCACACAGGCCTCTGGTCACCACTTATTATCCTTTCGCAGAACCCTCAAAGACCTACTTTCAAACTGGGAAATGCAGAGTAAGCTTTCACCCTGTGAAAAGAATGGACATGTCAGAGAGCAGTTTCGTCAAGTGCTTCTTTCTCTTTTTATTGGAAGACAGTTCACTTTTTGCCATAGTCTTCAATGTGCTCCGCATATCACACTTTTGTTTTTACAGCAACAGTGTTCAAACTGTGCCTTATGAGAAGAAAGTTATAGCACTCTGAGTGGAATGCCCACATCACCAAGCAGTTTCTCAGAAAGTGTCTCTCCAGTTTTTATCTGACTATCTTTCCTCTTTCACCATAGGTCCGAATGTGTTCCCATATATCCCTTCAAGGATTCATACATGTGGGACTTTCCAAGCTGCGTAATGTAAAGAAAGCTTCATCTATGTGAGATGAATAAACATAGCAAATATGAGATTCACAGAAAGCTTCTTTCCAGTTTTTATCTGAAGATATTTCCTTTTTCACCCTAGTCCAGAATGTGCTCCCGAAGGTCCCTTCGTGGACCCATGCATGACAGTTTTCAAATTGCGTAATATAATAAAGGTTTTAACTATGTGAGTTGAATAAATATATCTAACACAAAGCAGTTTCACAGAAATCTTCTTTGCAGTTTTAGTCTGACGATATTTCCTTTTTCACCATAGTCGTCTCTATACTCCCGAATATCTCTTGGTAGCTTTTTCTCCAAAATGGATTGCGGAATCCTCTAGGAGAAGAAAGGTATATTTCTGTGAGTGGAATGCACACCTCATAAAGCAGGTCCTCAGAAAGCTTCTCTCCAGTTTCTATCTGAAGATGTTTCCTTTCTTACCTTAAGCCTCAAAGCGCTCCTGAATATCCCTTCACAGACTAAAGAAAAACAGTGTTATGATACAGCTCAATGAAAAGAGAAGCTTAACTGTGTGTGCAGAATTCAGGTGACACAGAGCAGTTTCACGGAAAGCTTCCTTCTGGTTTCTTTCTGAGGTTATTTCCTTTTCAGGATATTCTTTGGAGCATTTCCAAATGTCCTTTCTCAGAGTCCACAGGAACAGTGATTTCAAACTGCTCAGTCCAAAGATGATTGAACTCTATGAGATGAATACAACCATCACAAAAGTGTTGCGCAGAAAGCTTCTCTCCAATTTTCGATGGAAGACATTTCCTCGCTTAACACAGGTCCCCGGTTACCACATATTATCCCTTCGCAGAAACCTCAAAGACCGACTTTCTAACTGGGAAATGTAGGGTAAGCTTTAACCCTCTCGAAAGAGTGGACATGACAGAGAGCAGTTTCTTCCAGTGCTTCTTTCTGTTTTTTTTTTTTTTTTTTTGACGACATTTCACTTTTTGCCATAGTCTTCATTGTGCTCCAAATATCACTCTTTTGGTTTTACAAAAACAGTGTTCAAACTATGCCTTATGAGAAGAAATTTATAACTCCCTGAGTGGAATGCACACATCACCAAGCCGTTTCTCAGAAAGCTACTTTCCAGTTTTTATATGACAATATTTCCTATTTCACCATAGGCCCAAATGCGATCCCAAATATCGCTTCACGAATGCATCCACGAGGGAATTTCCAAGCTGCGTAATGTAGAGTAAGCTTCATCTATGTGAGATGAATAAACACAGCAAAAAGCAGATTCACAGAAAGCTATTTTCCATTTTTTATCTAAAGATATTTCCTTTTTCACCCTAGTCCTGAAGCTGCTCTTGAAGGTTCCTTCGTGGATCCATGCATGACAGTTTCCAAGCTGCATAATGTAAAGAAAGCTTTATCTACGTGAGATGACTACACATATTACTGAGTAGTTTCCTAGAAAGCTTCTTTCCAGTTTTTGTCTGAAGCTATTTCCCTTTTCACCATCAACATCAACATGCTCCCGAATATCACTTCGTAGCTGTTTCCCCAAAAGGGTTTCCCCAGTGCTGTATGACAAGAGAGGTATAACACTGTGACTGAAATGCACATGTCACAAAGCAGTTCCTCTGAAAGATTTTCTCCACTTTTGGTCTGAACATATTTCCTTTTTCAACGTTAGCCGCGAAGTACTCCCGAATATCCCATCACATGCTAAACATACACAGGGATAGAAAACTGCTCAATGAAAACATAGGCTTATCTGAGTGAGAGGAATTAAGATGGCACAGAATAGTTTCACAGAAAGCTTCCTTCTGGATTTTACCTGAGGATATTTCTTTCTCCATATTCTAAGGATCGTTCCCAAATGTCCTTCTTCAGATTCCACAAAAACAGTAATTTCAAGCTTCTCAATCCAAAGAATGCTTTAACTCTAGGAAATGAATACACACATTGCAAAGCAGTTACTCAGAACATTTCTCTGCAGGTTTCATCGGAAGTCGTTTCCTCGCTCACCACAAGCCTCCGGGCATCACTAAATATCCCTTCACAGATTCTTCAAAGACAGAGTTTCGAAACTAGGCAACATAGAGCAAGCATTACCTCTGTGAAGTGAATGCACATATCAGAGAGCAAATTCTTGGAACCCATCTTCCTCGATTTTATTTCAGTATATTTCACTACTCGCCATAGTCCTCAAGGCATTCTGAAATATCACTTTTTCGGTTTCACAGGAACAGTGTTGAAACAGTCCCTTGTGAGAAAAGATGTATAACTCCCTGAGTGGAATGCATACATCACAATGTAGTTTCTCAGAAAGCTTCTATCCAGTTTTTTTCTGAAGATATCTCCTCTATCACCGTAGGCCTGAATGTGCTCCCAAATGTCCCTTCGTGGACCTGTGCATGACGGAGTTTTCAAACTGCATAATATAATTAAAGTTTTCACTATGCGAGATGAATAAATATGTCTAACAGAAAGCAGTTTCACAGAAATCTACTTTCCAGTTTTTGACTGAGGATATTTACTTTTTCACCACAGTCATCGCTATACTCCCGAATATCTCTTGGTAGCTTTCTCTCAAAAAGGGATTCCGGAATCCTCTAGGAGAAGAAAGGATATTTCTGTGAGTGGAATGCACATGTCACAAAGCACCTGCAGTTTCCATCTGAAGACGTTTCATTTTTCACCATAAGCCTCAAAGATCTCCAGAATATCACCTCGCAGACTAAACAAAAACAGTGTTATGAAACAGCTCAATGAAAAGAGAAGCTTAACTGTGTGAGTGGAATTGACGTGACACAGGGCAGTTTCACACAAATCTTCCTTCTGGTTTTTCTCTGAGGTTATTACTTTTTCAGGATATTCTAAAGAGCATTTCCAAATGTCCTTTCTCAGATTCCACAGGAACATTGATTTCGTACTGTTCAGTCCAAACAATGATTTAACTCTATGAGATGAATTCAAACATCAAAAAAGAGTGGCGCAGAAAGCTTCTCTCTGATTTTCGATTTAAGACATTTCCTTGCCTCACACAGGCCTCCGGTCACCACTTACTATCCCTTCACACAACCCTCACAGACCGACTTTCAAACTGAGAAATGCAGAGTAAGATTTAACCCTGTGAAAAAAGTGGGCATGTCAGAGAGCAGTTTCTTCGAGTGTTTCTTGCTGTTTTTATTGGACGACATTTCACTTTTTGCCATATTCTTCAATGTGCTCCGAATATCACTGTTTTGGTTTAAAAGGAACAGTGTTCAAACTGTGCCTTATGAGAAGAAAGTTGTAACACCCTGAATGGAATGCACACGTCATGAAGGAGTTTCTCAGAAAGATTCTCTCCAATTTTTATCTGACTATATTTCCTCTTTCACCATAGGCCCAAATGTGATCCCAAATATCCATTCACGGATCCAACCATGAGGGAGTTTCCCTGCTGTGCAATGTATAGAAAGCTTCATCTATGTGAGATGAATAAATATAGCCAAAAGCAGATTCACAGAAAGCTTCTTTCCAGTTTTTATCTGAAGATATTTCCTTTTTCACCATAGTCCAGAAGGTGCTCCCGAAGGTCCCTTCGTGGATCCGTCCATGACAGTTTCCAAGCTGTGTAACGTAAAGAAAGCTTTATCTATGAGAGATGATTACACATATCACAGAGTAGTTTCCTAGAAAGTTTCTGTCATATTTTTGTCTGAGGTTATTTCCCTTTTCACCATCGGCATCATCATGCTCCCAAATATCACTTGGTACTGGTTTCTCCAAAAGAGTTTCCCTGACGCTGTGCGAGAAAAGAGGTATAATATTTGAATGGAATGCACACGTCACAAAGCAGTTACTCGGAAAGCTTCTCCCAGTTTCGGTCTGAACATATTTCCTTTTTCACCACAAGCGTCAAAGTGCTACCAAATATCCCATCACATGCTAAACATACACAGGGTTAGAAAACTGCTCAATGAAAAGAGAGGCTTAACTGAGTGAGAGGAATTAAGACAACACAGAGTAGTTTCACAGAAAGCTTCCTTCTGGATTTTACCTGAGGATATTTCTTTCCCCATATTCTAAGGATCGTTCCCATATGTCCTTCCTCAGATTCCACAGAAACAGTGATTTCAAGCTGCTCAATCCAAAGAATCGTTTAACTCTAGGAGACGAATACACACATCAAAAATCAGTTGCTCAGAACGTTTCTCTGTAGGTATCATTGGAAGACGTTTCCTCACTCACCAGAAGCCTCTGGTCATCACTAAATGCCCTTTCACAGATTCTTCATTGACAGAGTTTCAAAACTGGGCAACATAGAGTAAGCATTAACTCTGTGAAGTGAATGCACCTATAAGAGAGCAGATTTTTGGAACTCTTCTTCCTCGATTTTGTTTCAGTATACTTCACTCTTCGCCCTAGTCCTCAATGCGTTCCAAAATATCACTTTTTCGGTTTCACACTGCCTTGTGAGAAAAGAGGTATAACTCCCTGATTGGAATACATACATCACAAAGTAGTTTCTCAGAAAGCTTCTATCCAATTTTTATCTGAAGATATCTCCTCTTTCACCGTAGGCCTGAATGTGGTCCCGAATGTCCCTTCATGGATCTGTGCATGAGGGAGTTTCCAAACTGAGTAATATAATTAAGATTTAACTATGCGAGACAAATAAATATATCTAACACAAAGCAGTTTCACAGAAATCTTCTTTCCAGTTTTTGTCTGAGGATATTTCCTTTTTCACCATAGTAGTCGCTATACTCCCGAATATCCCTTGGTAGCTTTTTCTCCAAAAAGGATTCTGGAATCCCCTAGGAGAAGAGAGGTATATTTCTCTGTGTGGAATGCGCACGTCACAAAGCATCTCCTCAGACAGCTTCTCTCCAGTTTCTATTTAAAGACTTTTCCTTTCTCACCGTAAGCCTCAAAGGGTTCCAGAATATCACTTTGCATACTAAACAAAAATAGTGTTATGATACTGCTCAAGAAAAGTGAAGTTTAACTCTGTGAGCAGAATTCACATGACAAAGAGCAGTTTCACAGAAAGCTTCCTTCTGGTTTTCTCTGAGGTTACTCCTTTTACAGGACATTCTAAAAAGCGTTTCCAGATGTCCTTTCTCAGATTCCACAGAAACAGTGATTTCAAACTGCTCAATCCAAAGAATCATATTACGCTATGAGATGAATACAAACATCACAAAAGAGTAGGACAGAAAGATTCTCTCCGATTTTCCATGGAAGACATTTCCTTGCTCGACACAGGAATCCAGTTGTCACTTATGATCCCTTCACAGGAACTTCAAAGACCGACTTTCAAACTGGGGAATGTAGAGGAAGCTTTAAACTTATGTAAAGAATGGATATGTCAGAGAGCAGCTTCTTGGAGTGCTTCTTTCTGTTTTTTATTGGGCGACATTTGACTTTTTGCCGTAGTCTTCAATGTGCTCCGAATATCACTCTTTTGGTTTTACAGGAATCCTGTTCCAACTTTGCCTTATGAGAAGAAAGTTATAGCTGCCGGAGTGGAATGCACACATCACCAAGCAGTTACTCAGAAAGCTTCTCTCCATTTTTTATCTGACTATATTTCCTATTTCACCTTAGGCCCGAATGTGATCCCAAATATCCTATCTCGCATCCAACCACTAGGGAGTTTCCAAGCTGTGTAATGTAAAGAAAGCTTCAGCTATGTGAGATGATTAAACACAGCAAAAAGCAGATTTAGAGAAAGCTTCTTTCCATTTTTTTCTGAAGATATTTCCATTTTCGCCATAGTCCTGAATGTGCTCTCGATGGTCCCTTCGTGGATCCATCCATGACAGTTTCCAAGCTGCGTAATGTAAAGAAAGCTTTATCTATGTGAGATGAATACTCATATCACAGCGTAGTTTCCTAGAAAGCTTCTTTCCAATTTTTGTCTTAGGCTATTTCCCTTTTCACCATCGGCATCAAGTTGCTCTCGAATATCACTTGGTACCTGTTCCTCCAAAAGGGTTTCACCGACGCTGTATTAGAAGGGAGGTATAATACTGTGAGTGAAATGCACATGCCACAAAGCAGTTCCTGGAAAGCTTCTCTTCAGTTTCGTTCTGAACATATTTCCTATTTCACCATAAGCTTCAAAGTGCTCTCGATTATGTCATCACAGGCTAGACATACACAGGGTTAGAAAACTGATCAATAGAAAGAGAGGCTGAAATGAATGAGAGAAATTAAGGGGACACAAAGCAGTTTCACAGAAAGCGTCCTTCTGGATTTTACCTGAGGATATTTCTTTCTCCATATTCTAAGGATCCTTCACAAATATCCTTTCGCAGATTCCACAAAATCAGTGGTGTCAAGCTGGTGAATCCAAAGAATGGTTTAACTCCTTGAGATAAATACACACATCAAAAGCAGTTGCTCAAAAAGGTTCTCTACAGGTTTCATTGGAAGACATTTCCTCACTCACCACGAGCCTCCGGGCGTCACTAAATATCCCTTCACAGATCCTTCAAAGACAGAGTTTCAAAACTGGGAAACATAGAGTAAGCATTAACTCTGTGAAGTGAATGCACATATCAGAGAGCAGATTCCTGGAATGCTTCTTCCTCGATTTTATTTCAGTATATTGCACTATTTGCCATAGTCCTCAAAGCATTCCGAAATATCACTTTTTGAGTTTCACAAGAACAGTGTTCAAACACTGCCTTGTGAAAAAAGAGGTAAAACTCCATGAGTGGAAGGCATATATCACAAAGTAGTTCCTCAGAAAGCTTCTTTCCAGTTTTTACCTGAAGATATCTCCTCTTTCACCGTAGGCCTGAATGTGCTCCTGAATGTCCGTTCATGGATCTGTGTATGACGGAGTTTCCAAACTGCATAATATAATTAAATTTTTAAGTATGTGAGATGAATAAATATATGTAACACAAGGCAGTTTCACAGAAATCATCTTTCCCGTTTTTGTCTGAGGATATTTCCTTTTTCACCATAGTCGTCGCTCTACTCCCGAATATCTCTTGGTAGCTTTTCCCCCAAAAGGGATTGCGGAATCCTCTAGGAGAAGGAAGGTATATGTCAGCGAGTGGAATGCACACGTCACAAAGCAGCTCCTCAGAAAGCTTCTCTCCAGTATCTATCTGAAGACATTTCCTTTCTCACCATAAGCCTCAAAGCCCTCCGGAGTATCCCTTCGCAGACTAAACAAAAACGGTGGTATGATACAGCTCAATAAAGAGAGAAGCTTAACTATTTGAGCAGAATTCACGTGACACAAAGCAGTTTCACAGAATGCTTCCTTCTAGTTTCTCTCTGAGACTATTTCTTTTTCAGGATATTCTAGAGAGCATTTCCAAATGTCCTTTCTCAGATTCCACAGAAACAGTGATTTCAAGCTGCTCAATCCAAAGAATTATTTAACGCTATGAGACGAATACAAACATCACAAAAGAGTTGCGCAGAAAGCGTCCCTCCAATTTTCGATGGAAGACATTTCCTTGCCTCACACAGGCCTCCAGTTGCCACTACGATCCCTTCGCAGAACCCTCAAAGACCGACTTTCAAACTGGGAAATGCAAAGTAAGCTTTAACCCTGTGAAAAGAATGGACATGTCAGAGAGCAGTTTATTCGAGTGGTTCTTTCTGTTTTTTATTGGACGACATTTCACTTTTTGCCATAGTCTTCAATGTGCTCCGAATATCACTCTTTTTTTTGCTTTACAGCAACAGTGTTCAAACTGTGCCTTATGAGAAAAAAGTTATAACTCCCTGAGTGGAATGCACAAATCACTAAGCAGTTTCTCAGAAAGCGTCTCTCCAGTTTTTGTCTGACTCTATTTCCTCTTTCACCATAGGTCCCAATGTGATCCCAAATATCCCTTCAAGGATCCATCCACAAGGGAGCTTCCAAGCTGCATAATGTAAAGAAAGCTTCATCTACATGAGACGAATAAACATAGAAAAAATCAGATTCACAGAAAGCTTCTTTCCAGTTTTTATCTGAAGATATTTCCTTTTTCAACCTAGTCCAGAATTTGCTCCTGATGGTCCCTTCATGGATCCGTCCATGACAGTTTCTAAACTGCGTAATATAATTAACGTTTTAACTATGCGAGTTGAATAAATATATCTAACACAAAGCTGTTTCACAGAAATCTTCTTTCCAGTTTTTGTCTGACGAGATTTCCTTTTTCACCATATTCGTCTCTATGCTCCCGACTATCATTGGTACCTTTTTCTGCAAAAGGGATTGCAGAATCCTCTAGGAGAAGAAAAGTATATTTATGTTAGTGGAATGCACACGTCACAAAGCAGCTCCTCAGAAAGCTTCTCTCCAGTTCCTATCTGAAGATGTTTCCTTTCTCACCATAAGCCTCAAAGCACTCCTAAATATCCCTTTACAGACTATACAAAAACAGTGTTATGATACAGCTCAATGAAAAGAGAAGCTTTACTGTGTGAGCAGAATTCACGTGACACAGAGGAGTTTCATGAAAAGTTTCCTTCTGGTTTCTTTCTGAGGTTATTTATTTTTCAGGATACTCTAAGGAGCATTTCCAAATGTCCTTTCTCAGAGTCCACAGAAAAAGTGATTTCAAACTGCTCAGTCAAAAGAATGATTTAACTCTATGAGATGAATACAAACATCACAAAAGTGTTGCGCAGAAAGCTTCTCTCCAATTTTTGATGGAAGACATTTCCTTGCTTAACACAGGCCCCCAGTTGCCACTTACTATCCCTTCGCAGAAACCTCAAAGACCGACTTTCTAACTGGGAAAAGTAGTGTAAGCTTTAACCCTCTCGAAAGAGTGGACATGACAGAGAGCAGTTTCTTCCAGTGCTTCTTTCTGGTTTTTCGGACGACATTTCACTTTTTGCCATAGTCTTCATTGTGCTCCGAATATCACTCTTTTGGTTTTACAAAAACAGTGTTCAAACTACGCCTTATGAGAAGAAATTTATAACTCCCTGAGTGGAATGCACACATCACCAAGCAGTTTCTCAGAAAGCTACTTTCCAGTTTTTATATGACAATATTTCCTATTTCACCATAGGCCCAAATGCAATCCCAAATGTAGCTTCACGAATGCATCCACAAGGGAATTTCCAAGCTGCGTAATGTAGAGTAAGCTTCATCTATGTGAGATGAATAAACACAGCAAAAAGCAGATTCACAGAAAGCTATTTTCCATTTTTTATCTAAAGACATTTCCTTTTTCACCCTAGTCCTGAAGGTGCTCCCAAAGGTTCCTTCGTGGATCCCTGCATGACAGTTTCCAAGCTGCGTAAGTTAAAGAGAGCTTTATCTATGTGAGATGATTACACATATTACTGAGTAGTTTCCTAGAAAGCTTCTTTCCAGTTTTTGTCTGAGGCTATTTCCTTTTTCACTATCGGCATCAACATGCTCCCGAATATCCCCTGGTACGTGTTTCATCAAAAGGGTTTCCCTGATGCTGTATGAGAAGAGAGGTATAAAACTGTGACTGGAATGCACATGTCACCAAGGAGTTCCTAGGAAAGCTTCTCTCCAGTTTCGGTCTGAACACATTTCCTTTTTCACCGTTAGCCGCAAAGTGTTCCTGAATATCCCATCACACGCTAAAGATACACAGGTTTGGAAAACTGCTCAATGAAAAGAGAGGCTTAACTGAGTGAGAGGAATTAAGACGACACAGAGCAGTTTCCCAGAAAGCTTCCTTCTGGATTTTACCTGGGGATATATCTTTCCCCATATTCTAAGGACCGTTCCCAAATGTACTTCCTCAGATTCCAAAAAAACAATGATTTCAAGCACCTCTATCAAAAGAATGGTTTACCTCTATGAGATGAATTTCACCGTTAGCCTCAAAGTGCTCCCGACTATCCTATCACATGCTAAACATACACAGGGCTAGAAAACTGCTCAATGAAAGGAGAGGCTTACCTGAGTGAGAGGAATTAAGAATCACACAGCAGTTGCTCAGAACGTTTCTCTGCTGGGTTCATCAGAACGCGTTTCCTCGCCTCCAGGCATCACTAAATATCCCCTCACAGATTCTTCAAAGACAGAGTTTTGAAATTGGGCCACATAGAGTAAGCATTAACTCTATGAAGTGAATGCACATATCACAGAGTAGATTCCTGGAACGCTTCTTCCTCGATTTTATTTCAGTATATTTCAGTATTCGCCATAGGCCTCAATGCGTTCTGAAATATCACTTTTTCGGTTTCACAGGAACAGTGTTCAAACACTGCCTTGTGAGAAAGAGGTAAAACTCCCTGAGTGGAATGCATACATCACAAAGTAGTTTCTCAGAAAGCTTCT
This sequence comes from Pygathrix nemaeus, assembly GCA_004024825.1. Taxonomy (NCBI): domain Eukaryota; kingdom Metazoa; phylum Chordata; class Mammalia; order Primates; family Cercopithecidae; genus Pygathrix; species Pygathrix nemaeus. The sequence goes on along the minus strand of PVHW010006358.1, from coordinate 40,580 downwards.
ATCCAATTTTTATCTGAAGATATCTCCTCTTTCACCGTAGGCCTAAATGTGCTCCTGAATGTCCCTTCGCAGATCTGTGCATGACGGAGTCTCCAAACTGCATAATATAATTAAAGTTTTAACCATAGGAGACGAATAAATATATCTAAAACAAAGCAGATTCACAGAAATCTTCTCTTTCACTTTTGTGTGAGGATATTTACTTTTTCACCATAGTCGTCGCTATACTCCCGAATATCTCTTGGTAGCTTTTTCTCCAAAAGGGATTCCAGATTGTTCCTGGAGAAGAAAGATATATTTCTGTGAGTGGATGCACACGTCACAAAGCAGCTCCTCAGAAAGCTTCTCTCCAGTTTCTCTCTGAAGACGTTTCCTTTCTCACCATAAGCCTCAAAGCCCACGAGAATATCCCTTCACAGCCTAATTAAAAACAGTGTTATGATACAGCTCAATGAAAACAGAAGCTTAATTGTGTGAGCGGAATTCACGTGACACAGAGCAGTTTCACAGAAAGCTTCCTTCTACTTTCTCTCTGAGGTTATTTCTTTTTCAGGATGTTCTAAAGAGTGTTTCCAAATGTCCTTTCTCAGATTCCACAGAAATAGTGATTTCAAATAGCTCAATCCAAAGAATGATTTAAACGTGTGAGATGAATACAAACATCACAAAATTGTTGCACAGAAAGCTTCTCTGCGATTTTCGATGGAAGACATTTCCTTGCCTCACACAGACCTCCAGTCACCACTTACTATCCCTTCGCAGAACCCTCAAAGACTGACTTACAAACTGGGAAATGTAGAGTAGGCTTTAACACTGTGAAACGAATGGACATGTCAGAGAGCAGTTTCTTCGAGTGCTTCTTTCTCTTTTTTATTCGACGACATTTCATTTTTTGCCATAGTCTTCAATCTGCTCCAAATATCACTGTTTTGGTTTTACAGGAACAGTGTTCAAACTGTGCCTTATGGAAGAAAGTTAACACTCCCTGAGTGGAATGCACACATTACCAAGCAGTTTCCCAGAAAGCTTCTCTCCAGTTTTTATCTGACTATATTTCCTATTTCACCATAGACCCATAGATGATCCCAAATATCCATTTGCGGATCCATCCACGAGGGAGTTTCCAAGCTGCGTAATGTAAAGAAAACTTCATCTTTGTGAGATGAACAAACATAGCAAAAAGCAGATTCACAGAAAGCCTCTTTCCAGTTTTGATCTGAAGATATTTCCTTTTTCATCAGAGTCCAGAATGTGCTCCCAAAGGTCCCTTCGTGGATCCGTCTATGACAGTTTCCAAGCTGCGTAATGTAAAGAAAGCTTTATCTATGTGAGATGATTACACATATCACAGAGTAATTTCCTAGAAAGCTGCTTTCAAGTTTGTGTCTGAGGCTATTTCCCTTTTCACCATCGGCATCAACATGCTCCCAAATACCACTTGGAACCTGTTTCTCCAAAAGAGTTTCCCCAACGCTGTATGAGAAGAGAGGTATAACACTGTCACTGGAATGCACACGTCACAAAGCAGTTCCTTAGAAACCTTCTCTCCAGTTTCAGTCTGAACATATTTCCTTTTTCACCATTAGCCTCAAAGTGCTCCCGAATATCCTATCACACGCTAAACATACACAGGGCTAGAAAACTGCTCAATGAAAGGAGAGGCTTACCTGAGTGAGAGGAATTAAGGCTGCACAGAGCAGTTTCACAGAAAGCTTCCTTCTGGATTTTACCTGAGGATATTTCTTTCTCCATATTCCTTGGATCATTCCCAAATGTTTTTCCTCCGATTCCACAAAAACAGTGATCCCAAGCTGCTCAATCCAAAGAGTGGTTTAACTCTATGAGACGAATACACACATTGAAAAGCAGTTGCTCAGAACATTTCTCTGCAGGTTTCATTGGAATACGTTTCCTCACTCACCACAAGCGACTGGGCGTCACTAAATATCCCTTCACAGATTCTTCAAAGACAGGGTTTCGAACTTGCTAACATAGAGTATGCATTCACTCTGTGAAGTGAATTCATATATCAGAGAGCAGATTCTTGGAAGGCTTCTTCCTCGATTTTATTTCAGTATATTTCACTATTCGCCGTAGTCCTCAATGCGTTTGGAAATATCACTTTTGTGGTTTCACAGGAACAGTGTTCAAGCACTGCTTGTGAGAAAATAGGTATAACTCCCTGAGTGGAATGCATACATCACAAAGTAGTTTCTCAGAAAGCTTCTACCCAATTTTTATCTGAAGATATCTCCTCTTTCACCGTAGGCCTGAACGTGCTCCCGATTGTCCCTTTCCAAACTGGGTAATATAATTAAAGTTTTAACTACGCAACACACATAAATATATCGAGCACAAAGAAATTTCACAGAAATCTTCTTTCCAGGTTTTGTCTGAGGATATTTTTTTTTTTAACCATAGTCATCGCTATACTCCCTAATATCTCTTGGGAGCTTTTTCTCCAAAAGGGGATTCTGGAATCCTCTAGGTGAAGAAAGGAATATTTCTGTGAGTGGAATGCACACGTCACAAAGCAGCTCCTCAGAAACCTTCTCTCCAATTTCTATCTGAAAATGTTTCCTTTTCACTCTAAGCCTCAAAGCCCTCCAGAATATCCTTCGCAGACTAAACAAAGACAGTGTTATGATACAGCTCAATGAAAAAATAATCCTAACTGTGTGAGTGGAATTCACATGACACAGAGCAGTTTCACAGAAAGTTTCCTTCTGGTTTCTCTCTGAGGTTATTTCCTTTTCAGGATATTTGAAAGAGCGTTTCCAAATGTCCTTTCTCAGATTCCATAGAAAATGTGATTTCAAATTGCTCAATCCAAAGAATGATTTAACTCTATGACATGAATACAAATATCACAAAAGAGTTGCGCAGAAAGCTTCTCTCCAATTTTCGATGGAAGACATTTCCTTGCCTCACACAGGCCTCCAGTTGCAGCTTACTATCCGTTCCCAGAACCTCAAAGACTGACTTTAAAACTGGTAAATGTAGAGTAAGCTTTAACCTGTGAAAAGAATGGACCTGTCACAGAGCAGTTTCTTCATGTGCTTCTTTTGTTTTTTATTGGACGAAATTTCACTTTTTACCACAGTCTTCAATGTGCTCTGAATATCACTCTTTTGGTTTTACAGGAACAGTGTTCAAACTGTGAATTATGAGAAGGAAGTTAAAACTCCCTGACTGGAATACACACATCAACAAGCAGTTTCTCAGAAACCTTCTCTCCACTTTTTATCTGACTATATTTCCCATTTCGCCATGGGCCCCACTGTGATCCCAAACATCCACGAGGGAGTTTCCATGCTGCATAATGTAAAGAAAGCTTCATCTATGTGAGATGAATAAACATAGTAAAAAGAAGATTCTCAGAAATCTTCTTTCCAGTCTTGATCTGAAGATATTTCCTTTTTCACCAGAGTCCAGAATGTGCTCCTGAAGATCCCTTTGTGGATCCGTCCATGACAGTTTCCAAGCTGCGTAATGTAAAGACAGCTTTATCTATGTAAGATGATTACTCTTATCACAGACTCGTTTCCTAGAAAGCTTCTTTCCAGTTTTTGTCTGAGGCTATTTCCCTTTTCAACATTGGTATCAACATGCTCCTGAATATCACTTGGTACCTGTTTCTCCAAAAGGGTTTCCCTGACCTTGTATGAGAAGAGAGGTATAACACTGTGACTGGAATGAAAAGGTCACAAATCAGTTCTTCGGAAAGCTTCTCTCCATTTTCGGTCTCAACATATTTCCTTTTTCTCCATTAGCCTCAAAGTACTCCCAAATATTCCATCACACACGAAACATACACAGGGTTAGGTAACTGCTCAAAGAATAGAGAGGCTTACCTGAGTGACAGGAATTAACATGACACAGAGCAGTTTCACAGAAAGCTTCATTCTAGATTTTACCTGAGGATATTTCTTTCTCCATATTCTAAGGATCATTCTCAAATGTCCTTCCTCAGATTCCACAAAAACAGTGATTTCAAACTGCTCCATCAAAGAATGGTTTAACCCTATGAGACAAATCCACACATCACAAAGCAGTTGCTCTGAACGTCCTCTGCAGGTTTCATCGAAGACGTTTCCTCGCTCACCACCAGCCCCGGAGAGTCACTAAATATCCCTTCACTGATTCTTCAAAGACAGAGTTTCGAAACTGGGCAAGATAGAGTAAGCATTAACCTTGTGAAGTGAATGCACATGTCAGAGAGCAAATTCTTGGAAAGCTTCTTCCTCGATTTTATTTCAGTATATTTCACTATTCGCCATAGTCCTTGATGCGTTCCAAAATATCACTTTTTCAATTTCACAGGAACAGTGTTCAAACACTGCCTTGTGAGAAAAGAAGTTTAACTCCCTTAGTGGAATGCATACATCACAAAGTAGTTTCTCAGAAAGCTTCTGTCCAGTTTTTATCTGCAGATATCTCCTCTTTCACCATAGGTCTGAATGTGCTCCCGAATGTCCCTTCGCGAATCTGTGCATGACGGAGTTTCCACACTGCGTAATATAATTAAACTTTTAACTATGTGAGATGAATAAATATATCTAACACAAAGCAGTTTCACAGAAATCTACTTTCCAGTGTTTGTCTTAGGATATTTCCTTTTTCACCATAGTCGTCTCTATACTCCCGAATATCTCTTGGTAGCTTTTTCTCCAAAAGGGATTCCAGAATCCTCTAGGAGACGAATGGTATATTTCTGTGAGTGGAATACACACGTCACAAAACAGCTCCTCAGTAAGCTTCCCTCCAGTTTCTATCTGAAGACATTTCCTTTCTCACCATAAGCCTCAAAGCCCTCCAGAATATCCCTTCGCAGACTAAAAAAAAAACAGTGTTATGATACAGCTCAATGTAAAGAGAAGCTTTACTGCATGAGTGGAATTCACGTGACACAGGGCAGTTTCAAACAAAGCTTCCTTCAGGTTTCTCTCTGAGATTATTTCTTTTTCAGGATATTCTAAATAGTGGTTCCAAATGTCCTTTCTCAGATTCCACAGAAACAGCGAGTTCAAACTGCTCAATCCAAAGAATGATTTAACACTATGAGATGAATTCAAACATCACAAAAGGGTTGTGCAAAAAGCTTCTCCCTAATTTTCGTTGGGAAACAATTCCTTGCTCGACACAGGCCTCCTGTTACTTCTTACTATCCCTTCGCAGAACCCTCAGAGACTGACTTTCAAATTGGCAAATGTAGAGTAAGCTTTAACCCTGTGAAAACAATGGGCACGTCAGAGAGCAGTTTCTTCGAGTTCTTCTTTCTGCTTTTTATTGTACGACATTTCACTTTTTGCCATAGTCTTCAATGTGCTCTGAATATCACTCTTTTGGTTTTCCAGGAACAGCATTCAAACTGTGCGTTATGAGAAGAATGTTAAAACTCCCTGAGTGGAATGCACACATCACCAAGCAGTTTCTCACAAAGCTTCTCTCCAGTTTTTATCTGACTATATTTCCTATTTGACCATAGGCCTGAATATGATCCCAAATATCCCTTCGTGGATCCATCCACGAGGGATTTTGCAAGTTGCATAATGTAAAGAAAGCTTCATCTATGTGTTAAGAATAAACATAGAAAAAAGCAGATTCACAGAAAGCTTCTTTCCAGTTTTTATCTGAAGTTATTTCCTTTTTCAACATAGTCCTGAGTGTGCAACCGAAAGTTCCTTCATTTATCCATCCATGACAGTTTTCAAGCTGTGTAATGTAAGGAAGCCTTCAAATAGTTGAGATGATTACACATATCACAGAGTAGTTTCCTAGAAAGCTTCCTTCCAGGTTTTGTCTGAGGCTATTTCCCTTTTCATCATCAGCATCAACAGGCTCCCGAATATCACCTGGTATCTGTTTCTCCAAAAGGTTTTCCCCGATGCTGTATGAGAACAGAGGTATAACACTGTGAGTGGAATGCAAACGTCACAATGCAATTCCTCGGAATGCTCCCATGCAGTTTGGGTCTGAACATATTTCCTTTCTCACTGTAAGCCTCAAAGTGCTCCCGAATGTCCCATCACACGCTAAACATACACAGGGTTATAAAACTACTCAACGTAAGGAGAGGCTTAACTAAGCGAGAAGAATTAAGATGACACAGAGTGGTTTCACAGAAAGCTTCCTTCTGGATTTTACCTGAGGATATTTCTTTCTCCATGTTCTAAGGATCGTTCCCAAATGTCCTTCCTCACATTGCACAAAAACAGTGATTTCAATCTGCTCAATCCAAAGAATCGTTTAAATCTAGGAGACGAATACAAACATCACAAAGCAATTGCTCAGGACGTTACTCTGCAGGTTTCCTCGCAAGATGTTTCCTTGCTCAACAAAAGCCCCCAGGCGTCACTAAGTATCCCTTCACAGATCCTTCAAAGACAGAATTTTGAAAATGGGCAACATAGAGTAAGCATAAATTCTGTGAAGGGAATGCACACATCAGAGAGCAGATTCGTGGGACGCTTCTTTCTCGATTTTATTTCAGTATATTCCACTATTTGCTATAGTTCTCAGTGCGCTCCGAAATATCACTTTTTTGGTTTCACAGGAACAGTGTTCAAACCCTGCCTTGTGAGAAAAGAGGTAAAACTCCCTGAGTGGAATGCATACATCACTAAGTAGTTTCTCAGAAAGCTTCTTTCCAGTTTTTATCTGAGGATATCTCGTTTTTCACCGAAGGCCGAAATGCGCTCCCAAATATCCCTTCTTGGATCCGTGCATGGCAGAGTTTCCAACTGCGTAATATAAGAAAGGTTTTAGCTATGCGAGATGAATAGATATATCTAACATGAAGCAGTTTCACAGAAATCTTCTTTCCAGTTTTGTCTGAGGATATTTCGATTTTTACCATAGACATCCCCATACTCCCGAATGTCTCTTGGTAGCTTTTACTCCAAAAGGGATTACGGAATCCTCTAGGAGAATAAAGGTATATTTCTGTGAGTGGAATGCACACATCACAGAGAAGCTCCTCAGAAAGCTTCTCTCCAGTTTCTATATGAAGACGTTTCCTTTCTCACTGTAATCCTCAAATCGCTCCTGAATATCCCTTCACAGTCAAAACAAAAACAGTGTTATGATATTGCTAAGTGAAAAGAGAAGCTTAACTGTGTGAGCGGAATTCATGTGACACAGAGCAGGTTCACAGAATACTTCCTTCTGGTTTCTCTCTGAGGTTATCACAGTGCTCCAGAATGTCCCATCACACGCTAAACATACACAGGGTTGTAAAACTACTCAACATAAGGAGAGGCTTAACTAAGTGAGAGGAATTAAGATGACACAGAGTAGTTTCACAGAAAGCTTCCCTCTGGATTTTACCTGAGGATATTTCTTTCTCCATGTTCTAAGGATCGTTCCCAAATGTCCTTCCTCAGATTCCACAGAAACAGTGATTTCAAACTGCTCAATGCAAAGAATGATTTAACTCTTTGAGATGAACACAAACATCACAAAAGGGTTGCGCAGAAAGCTTTTCTCCAATTTTCGATGGGAGACATTTCCTTGCTCGACACAGGCCTCCAGTTGCCACTTACTATCCCTTCACAGAACCCTCAGAGGCCGAATTTCACACTGGGAAATGTAGAGTAAGCTTTAACCCGGTGAAAAGAATGGGCATGTCAGAGAGCAGTTTCTTCGAGTGCTTCTATCTGTTTTTTTTTTTGGACGACATTTCACATTTTGCCATAATCTTCAATGTGCTCCGAATATCTTTCTTTTGGGTTTCAGGAACAGAGTTCAAACTGTGACTTATGAGAGGAACATTAAATCTCCCTTAGTGGAATACCCACATCACCAAGCAGTTTCTCAGAAAGCTTCTCTCCAGTTTTTATCTGACTCTATTTCCTATATGATCACAGGACTGAATGTGATCCCAAATATCCCTTTCTGCATCCATCCACGAGGGAGTTTCCAAGCTGCATATTGTAAAGAAAGCTTCTTCTATGTGAGAAGAATAAACATAGAAAAAATGCAGATTCACAGAAAGCTTCTTTCCAGTTTTTCTCTTAAGATATTTACTTTTTCACCATAGTCCTGAGTGTGCTCCCAAAAGTCCCTTCATGCATCTGTCCATGACTGGTCTCAAGCTGTGTAATATAAGGAAACATTTATCTCTGTGAGATGATTACACATATCACAGAGTAGTTTCCTAGAAAGCTTCTTTCCAGGTTTTGTCTGAGGCTATTTCCCTTTTCATCATAGGCATCAACAGGCTCCCGAATAACACTTTAAACCTGTTTCTCCAAAAGGGTTTCCCTGACGCTGTATGAGAAGAGAGGTATAACACTGTGAGTGAAATGCACACGTCAAAGAAGCAGTTCCTCGGAAAGCTTCTCTCCAGTTTGGTTCTGAACATATGTCCTTTTTCATTAGAAGCCTCAAAGTGCTCCTGAATGTCCCATCACATGCTAAAAATACACAGGGTTATAAAACTATTCAACATAAGGAGAGGCTTAACTAAGTGAGAGGAATTAAGATGACACAGAGTGGTTTCACAGAAAGCCTCCTTCTGGATTTTACCTGAGGATATTTCTTTCTCCATGTTCTAAGGATCGTTCCCAAATGTCCTTCCTCAGATTCCACAAAAACAGTGATTTCAATCTGCTCAATCAAAAAAACGTTTTAAATCTAGGAGACGAATACACAATGCGGTTACACGGGAACAGTGTTTAAACACTGCCTTGTGAGAAAAGAGGTATAACTTACTGAGCGGAATGCATACATCACAAGTAGCTTCTCAGAAAGCTTCCATCCAGGTTATATCTGAAGATAGCTCCTCTTTCACCGTAGGCCTGACAGTGCTCCCAAATGTCACTTTGCAGATTCGTGCATGAAAGAGTTTCCAAGCTGCTTAATAAAAGAAAGGTTAGCACTATGTGAGATGAATAGATATATGTAACACGGAGCAATTTTACAGAAATCTTCTGTCCTGTTTTCTCTGAGGATATTTCCTTTTTCACCATAGCCGACCCTGTACTCCCGAATGTCTCTTGGTAGCTTTTTCTCCAAAAGGGATTCTGGAATCCTCTAGGGGAAGAAAGATATATTTCTGTGAGTGGAATGCACACGTCACAAAGCAGGTCCTCAAAAAGCTGCTCTCCAGTTTCGGTGTGAACATATTTCCTTTCTCACCATAAGCCTCAAAGTGCTCCCAAATGTCCCATCACAAGCTAAACATACACAGGGTTAGAAAACTACTCAACGTAAGGAGTGGCTTAATTAAGTGAGAGGAATTAAGACAACACAGAGTAGTTTCACAGAAAGCTTCCTTGTGGATTTTACCTGAGGATATTTCTTTCTCCATGTTCTAAGGACCATTCTCAAATGTCCTTCCTCAGATTCCACAAAAACAGTGATTTCAAGCTGCTCCAATCCAAAGAACGGTTTAAATCTAGGAGACGAATACACACATCACAAAGCAGTTGCTCAGAAGGTTACTCTACAGGTTTCATTGGAAGATGTTTCCTTGCTCACCACAAGCCTCCGGGTGTCACTTAATGTACCTTCACAGATTTTTCAAAGACAGAATTCCGAAATTGGGCAACATAGAGTAAGCATAAATTCTGTGAAGTGCATGCACATATCAGAGAGCAGATTCTTGGAATGCTTCTTCCTCAATTTTTATTTCAGTATATTTCACTATTCACCATAGTCCTCATGAGCTCCAAAATATCACTTTTTCGGTTTCACAAGAACAGTGTTCAAACACTGCCTTGTGAGAAAAGAGGTATATCTCCCTGAGTGGAATGCATACATCACAAAGTAGTTTCTCAAAAGGCTTCTATCGAGTTTTTATCTGATAAAATCTTCTCTTTCACCGTAGGCCTGAATGTGCTCCCCAAAGTCCCTTCGCGGATTCGTGCATGATGGAGTTTCCAAACCGCGTAATACAAGAAAAGTTTTAACTATGCGAGATGAATAGATATCTCCAGCACAAAGCAGTTTCACAGAAATCTTCTTTCCAGCTTTGTCTGAGGGTATTTCCTTTTTCAGCATAGCCATCCCTATACTCCTGAATGTCTCTTGGTAGCTTTTTCACCAAAAGGGATTCCGTAATCCTCTAGAAGAAGAAAGGTATATTTCCGGGAGTGGAATGCACACATCAAGAAGCAGCTCCTCAGAATGCTTCTCTCCAATTTCTATCTGAAGACGTTTCCTTTCTCACTGTAACACTCAAATTGCTCCTGAATATCCCTTCACAGTTTAAACAAAAACAGTGCTATGATACCTCTCAATGAAAAGGGAAGCTTAACGGTGAGAGCAGAATTCACGTGATACAGAGCAGATTCACAGAAAGCTTCCTTCTGGTTTCTGTCTGAAGTTATTTCTTTTTCAGGATATTCTAAAACCATCTCCAAATGTCCTTACTCAGATTCCACAGAAAGTGATTTCTAACTGCTCACTCCAAAGAATGATTTAACTCTTTGAGACAAATACAAACATCACAAAAGAGTTGCGCAGAAAGCTTCTCTCCAATTTTCGATGGGACACATTTCCTTGCTCAATGCAGGACTCCGGTTGCCCCTTATTATCCCTTCACAGAACCTCACAGGCCGACTTTCAAACTGGGAAATGGAGAGTAAGCTATAATCCTGTGAAAAGAATGGGCATGTCATAGAGCAGTTTCTTCGAGTGCTTCTTTCTGTTTTTTATTGGATAACATTTCACTTTTTGCCATTGTCTTCATTGTGCTCCGAATATCAGTCTTTTGGTTTTACAGGAACAGTGTTCACACTGTGCTTTATGAGAAGAGCATTAAAAATCCCTCAGTGGAATGGACACATCACCAAGCAGTTTCTCAGAAAGCTTCTCTCCAGTTTTTATCTGACTCTATTTCCTATTTGACCATAGGCCCGAATTTGATCCCAAATATCCTTTCGTGGATCCATCCACGAGGGAGTTTCCAAGCTGCGTAATGTAAAGAAAGCTTCATTTACGTGAGAAGAATAAACATAGAAAAAAGCAGATTCATAGGAAGCTTCTTTCCACTTTTTTTCTGAAGATATTTCCTTTTTCACCATAGTCCTGAGTTGGCTCCCGAAATTCCCTTTGTGCATCATCCGTCCATGACAGTTTTCAAGCTGTGTAATGGAAAGAAACCTTTATCTATGTGAGATAATTACACATATCACCGAGTAGTTTCCTAGAAAGCTTCTTTCCAGGTTTTTTTCTGGGGCTATTTCCCTTTTCATCATCGGCATCAACATGCTCTCGAATATCACTTGGTACCTGTTTCTCCAAAAGGGTTTCCTCGACGCTGTATGGGAAGAGAGGTATTATATTGTGAGTGGAATGCACACGTCACAAAGCAGTTCCTCAGAAAGCTTCTCTCCAGTTTCGGTCTGAACATATTTCCTTTTTCACCGTAAACCTCAAAATGCTCCCAAATGTCCCATCACACGCAAAACATACACAGGGTTATAAAGCTACTCAATGTAAGGAGAGGCATAACTAAGCAAGAGGAATTAAGACGGCACAGAGTAGTTTCACAGAAAGCTCTCTTCTGGATTTTACCTGAGGATATTTCTTTCTCCATGTTCTAAGGATCCTTCCCAAATGTCCTTCATCAGATTCCACAAAAACAGTGATTTGAATCTGCTCAATACAAAGAATGGTTTAAATCTAGGAGATGAATACACACATCGCAAAGCAGTTGCTCAGAAAGTTACTCTGCAGGTTTCATCGGGAGATGTTTCCTTGCTCACCAGAAGCTTCCGGGTGTCACTAAATATCCCTTCACAGGTACTTCAAAGACAGAATTTCAAAACTGGGCAAAATAGAGTAAGCATAAATTCTGTGAAGTGATTGCATGTATCAGAGAGCAGAATTTCGAAGGCTTCTTTCCGATTTTATTTCAGTTTATTTCCACTGCCATAGTCCTCAGTGCGCTGTGAAATATCACTTTTTCGATTACACAGGAACAGTGTTTAAACACTGCCTTGTGAGAAAAGAGGTATAACTCCCTGAGCAGAATGCATAAATCACAAGTAGTTTCTCAGAAAGCTTCTATCCAGGTTTTGTCTGAAGATAAGTCCTCTTTCACCATAGGCCTGAATGTGCTCCCAAATGTCCCTTTGCACATTCGTGCATGTTGGAGTTTCCAAACTGCGTAATATAAGAAAGGTTTGAACTATGCGAGATGAATAGATATATCTAATATGAAGCAGTTTCACAGAAATCTTCTTTACGTTTTTCTCTGAGGATATTTCCTTTTTCACCATAGCCGTCCCTACACTCCCGAACGTCTCATGGTAGCTTTTTCTCCAAAAGAGATTCTGGAATCCTCTTGGAGAAGAAAGGTATATTTCTATGAATGGAATATGCACGTCAAAAATGAGCTCCTAAGAAAGCTTCTATCCAGTTTCTATCTGAAGACTTTTCCTTTCTCACCATAACTCTCAAATCACTCCTGAATATCCCTTTGCTGTCTAAACAAAAACAGTGTTATGGTACCGCTCAGTGAAAAGAGAAACTTAATTGTGTCTGCGGAAGTCACGTGACACAGAGCAGTTTCACAGAAAGCTTCCTTCTGGTTTCTTTCTGAGGTTATTTTCTTTTCAGGATATTCTAAAGAGCATCTCCAAATATCCTTTCTCAGATTCCACAGAAACTGTCATTTCAAACTGCTCAATACAAAAAATAATTTAACCCTTTGAGATGAATACACACATCACAAAAGAGTTGCGCAGATTTCTTCTCTCCAATTTTCGGTGGGAGATATTTCCTGGCTCAACAGAGGCCTCCGGTTGCCACTTACTATCCCTTCGCAGAATCCTAAGAGGCCGACTTTCAAACTGGGAAATGTAGAGTAAGCTTTAACCCTGTGAAAAGAATGGGCATGTCAGAGAGCAGTTTCTTCGAGTGCTTCTTTCTGTTTTTTATTGGGCGACATTTCACTTTTTGCCATAGTCTTCAATGTGCTCCGAATATCACTCTTTTGGTTTTACAGGAACAGTGTTAAAACTGTGTGTTATGAGAAGAACATTAAAACTCCCTGAGTGGAATACACACATAATGAAGCGGTTTCTCACAAAGCTTCCCTCCAGTTTTTGTCTGACTCTATTTCCTATTTGAACATAGGATCGAATGTGATCCCAAATATCCCTTCATGGATCCATCCATGAGGGAGTTTCCAAGCTGCATAATGTAAAGAAAGCTTCATCTATGTGAGAAGAATAAACAAGACAAAAATCAGATTCACAGAAAGCTTCTTTCCTGTTTTTCTCTGAAGATATTTCCTTTTTCACCATAGTCCTGAGTGTGCTCCCAAAAGTCCGTTTGTGAATCCGCACATGACAGTTTTAAAGTTGTGTAATGTAAAGAACCGTTTATCTCTGTGAGATGATTACACATATCACAGAGTAGTTTAAAAGACAGCTTTTTTCCAGGTTTTCTCTGAGGCTATTTCCCTTTTCATCATAGGCATCAACACGCTCCCAAACATCACTTGGTACCTGTTTCTCCAAGAGGGTTTCCCCGACGCTGTATGAGAAGAGAGGTATAACACTGAGTGGAATGCACATGTCACAAAGCAGTTCCTTGGAAACCTTCTCTCAAGGTTCGTTTGGAACATATATCCTTTTTCACTGTAAGCCTCAAAGTGATCCCAAATGTCCAATCACACGCTAAATATACAAAGGGTTATAAAACTACTCAACGTAAGGAGAGACTTAACTAAGCGAGAGGAATTAAGACGACACAGAGAAGTTTCACAGAAACCTTCCTTCTGGATTTTACCTGAGGATATTTATTTCTCCATGTTCTAAGGATCGCTCCCAAATGTCCTTCCTCAGATTCCACAAAACTGTGACTTCATTCTGCACAATCCAAACAACTGTTTATATCTAGGAGACAAATACACACATCACAAAACAGTTGCTCAGAAAGTTACTCTGTAGGATTCATCGGAAATGTTTCCTTGCTCACCTTGCTCACAGAAATCGGAAGATGTTTCCTTGCTCACAGAAAACTGTTAGCAAACTGATCACTGAAGAGAAACGTGTAACTCTGTGAGTTGCATTCGCACATCGCAATGCAGTTTCTCAGAAGGCTTCTTTCCAGTTTTTATCTGAGGATATTTCCTTTTCCACCATAGCCCTCAATGAGCTCCCAAATATCACTTTGCAGAATCCAGGACAACAGTGTTAGCAAACTGTTCCAACAAGAGAATGGTGGAACTCTGTGTGATGAATTCACAAATCAGAAAGCAATCTCTCAGAAAGCTTCTCTCTAGTTATTATCTGAGGATATTTTCTTTTTCACTATGGGACCCAAAGGGCTCCCAAATATCACTTTGCAGATTCCACGAAAGGAGTGTTAGCAAACTGCTTCCTGAGAACTAAGTTGTAATTCTGTGAGATGAATTCACATATCACTAAGAAGTTTCTCAGAAAGCTTCTTCCACGTGTTGAACTGATGATATTTCCTTTATCAGCGTGGGCTTCGATGTGATCCAAAGTAGCCCTTCTCAGTTCCTCAAAGACAGTTTTAATGGACTGCACCATGAAACATATGTGTAACTCGGTGAGATGAATTCACACATCACCAAGAAGTTTCTAAGAAAGCTTCTTTCTAGTTTTCAACTGAGGATATTTCCTTTGTCACCGTAAGCTTCATTGCACTAAGAAGTATCCCATTGCAGATTTCAAGAAAACAGTGTTAGCAAACTGATCACTGAAGAGAAACTTGTAACACTGTGAGTAGCACTCACACATCGCAATGCAGTTTCTCAGAAGGCTTCCTCCAGTTTTTGTCTGAGGATATTTCCTTTTTCACCATAGCCCTGAATGAGCTCCCAAATATCACTTTGCAGAATCCAGGACAACAGTGTTAGTAAACTGTTCCAAGAAGGCAAGGGTGGAACTCTGTGTGATGAAGTCACATATCAGAAAGCAATCTCTCAGAAAGCTTCTCTCTAGTTATTATCTGAGCATATTTCCTTTTTCACCATGGGCCTCTAAGTGCTCCCAAATATCACTTTGCAGATTCTACGAAAAGAGTGTTAGCAAACTTGCTCCTGCAGAATGAGTGCAACTCTCTGAGACGAATTCACAGATCTCAAAGAAGTTTCTCAGAAAGCTTCTTTCTCATTTTTAACTGATGAGATTTCCTTTATCAGCGTAGGCCTCAATGCGATCCAACGTAGCCCTTCGCAGATTCCTGAAACACAGTGTTAATGGCCTGCTCCATGAAACATAATTGTAACTCTGTGAGATGAATTCACACATCAGCAAGAAGTTTCTAAGAAAGCTTCTTTCTAGTTTTCCTCTGAGGATATTTCCTTTGTCACCGTGAGTTTCATTGCACTAAGAAATATCCCATTGCACATCTCAAGGAAACTGTGATAGCAAACTCATCACTGAAGAGAAACTTGTAACTCTGTGAGTTACATTCACACATCACAATGCAGTTTCACAGAAGGGTTCTTTCCAGTTTCTGTCTGAGGATATTTCCTTTTCCACCGTAGCCCTCAATGAGCTCCCAAATATCACTTTGCTGAATCCACGAGAACAGTGTTAGCAAACTGTTCCAAGAAGGGAAGGGTGGAACTCTGTGTGATGAAGTCACATATCAGAAAGCAATCTCTCAGAAAGCTTCTCTCTAGTTATTATCTGAGCATATTTCCTTTTTCACCATGGGCCCCAATGGGCTCCCAAATATCACTTTGCAGATTCCAAGAAAAGAGTGTTACCAAACTGCTTCCTGAGGACTAAGTTGTAAATCTGTGAGATGAATTCACCGTTCAGAAAGAAGTTTCTCAGAAAGCTTCCTCATGTTTTTAACTGATGATATTTCCTTTATTGGTATAGGACTCAATGCGATCCAAAGTAGCCCTTCTCAGGTTACTCAAAGACAGTGTTAATGGACTGCTCCATGAAACATAAGTGTAAGTCAGAGATGAATTCACACATCACCAAGAAGTTTCTAAGAAAGCTTCTTTCTAGTTTTCATCTGAGGATATTTCCTTTGTCACTGTAAGCTTCATTGCGCTAAGAAATATCACATTGCAGATTTCAAAAAAAACTGTCTTTGAAAACTGATCACTGAATAGAAACGTGTAACTCTGTGAGTTGTATTCACACATCACAATGCAGTTTCTCAGAAGGCTTCTTTCCAGTTTTTATCTGAGGATATTTCCTTTTCACCATTGCCCTCAATGAGTTCTCAAATATCACTTTGCATAATCCTCGACAACAGAGTTAGCAAACTGTTCCAAGAAGGGAAGGGAGGAAATCCATGTGATGATGTCACACATCAGAAAGCAATCTCTCAGAAAGCTTCTCCCTAGTTATTATCTGAGGATATATCCTTTTTCACCATGGGACACAATGGGCTCCCAAATATCAATTTGCAACGAAAAGAGTGTTAGGAAACTGCTTCTTGAGGACTAAGTTGTAAATCTGTGAGATGAATTCACAGTTCACAAACAAGTTTCTCAGTAAGCTTCTTTCAGGTTTTTAACCGAAGATATTTCCTTTATCAGCGTATGCCTCAATGCGGTCCAAAGTAGCCTTTCTCAGGTTCCTCAAAGACAGTGGTTATGGACTGCTCCATGAAACATAAGTGTAACTCTGTGAGATGAACTCACATATCACCAAGAAGTTTCTAAGAAACTTCTTTCTAGTTTTCATCTGAGGATATTTCCTTTGTCACCGTAAGCTTCATTGCACTAAGAAGTATCCCATTGCAGATTTCCTGAAAACTGTGTTAGCAAACTGATCACCGAAGAGAAACGTGTAACTCTGTGAGTGGCATTCACTGCTCTCAATGCAGTTTCTCAGAAGGCTTTTTTCCAGTTTTTATCTGAGGACATGTCCTCTTTCACCATAGCCAACAGTGAGCTCTCAAATATCACTTTGCAGAATCCATGACAACAGTGTTAGCAAACTGTTCCATGAAGGGAAATGTGGAACTCTGTGTGAGGAAGTCACACATCAGAAAGCAATCACTCAGAAAGCTTCTCTCTAGTTATCATCTGAGGATATTTCCTTTTTCACCATGGGCCCCAATGGGCTCCCAAATATCACTTTGCAGATTCCACGAAAAGAGTGTTAGCAAACTGCTTCCTGAGTCCTAAGTTGTAACTCTGTGAGATGTATTCACAGATCACAAACAAGTTTCTTAGAAAGCTTCTTTCACGTTTTTAACTGATGACATTTCCTTTCTCAGCGTAGGCCTCAATGCGATCCAAAGTAGCCCTTCTCAGGTTCCTCAAAGACAGTGTTAATGGACTGCTCCATGAAACATAAGTGTACCTCTGTGAGATGAATTCACACATCACCAAGAAGTTTCTAAGGAAGCTTCTTTCTAGTTTTCATCTGAGGATATTTCCCATGTCACCGTAAGCTTCATTGCTCTAAGAGGAATTCCATGGCAGATTTCAAGAAAAGTGTGTTAGAAAACTGATCCCTGAAAAGAAACGTGTAAATCTGTGAGTTGCATTCACGCATCACAATGCAGTTTCTCAGAAGGCTTATTTTCAGATTTTATCTGATGACATTTCCTTTTTTACCATAGCCCTCAATGAGCTCCCAAATATCACTTTGCAGAATTCACGACAACAGTGTTAGCAAACTGTTCCAAGAAGGGAAGGGTCGAACTCTGTGTGATGAAGTCACACATCAGAAAGCAATGTCTCAGAAAGCTTCTCCCTAGTTATTATCTGAGGATATTTTCTTTTTCATGATGGGCCCCTAAGGGCTCCCAAATATCACTTCGCAGTTTCCACGAAAAGAGTTTTAGCAAACTACTTCCTGAGGGCAAATTTGTAACCCTGTGAGATGAATTCACAGATCACAAAGAAGTTTCTCAGAAAGCTTCTTCCACGTTTTGAACTGATGATAATTCCTTTATTACCATAGGCCTCAATGCGATCCAAATTAGCCCTTCTCACGTTCCTCAAAGACAGTGTTAATGGACTGCTCCATGAAACATATGTGTAACTCTGTGAGAGAATTCACACATCACCAAGAAGTTTCTAAGAAAGCTTCTTTCTAGTTTTCATCTCAGGATATTTTCTTTGTCATTGTAAGCCTCATTGCACTAAGAAGTATCCCATTGCAGATTTCAGGAAAACTGTGTTAGCAAACTGATCACTGAAGAGAAATGTGCAACTCTGTGAGTAGCTTTCACACATTGCAGTGCAGTTTCTCAGGAGGCTTCCTCCAGTTTTTGTCTGAGGATATTTCCTTTTTCACCATAGCCCTGAATGAGCTCCCAAATATCACTTTGCGGAATCCATGAAAACAGTGTTAGCAAAATGTTCCAAGAAGGGAAGTGTGGAGCTCTGTGTGATGAAGTCACACATCAGGAAGCAATCTCTCAGAAAGCTTCTCTCTAGCTATTATCTGAGGACATTTCCCTTTTCACCACGGGCCCCAATGGGCTCCCAAATATCACTTTGCAAATTCCACGAAAAGAGTGTCAGCAAACTGCTTTCTGATGACTAAGTTGTAACACTGTGAGATAAATTCACAGATCACAAAAAAGTTTCTCAGAAACCTTATTTCACGTTTTGAACTGATGATATTTCCTTTATCAGCGTAAGCCTCAATGAGATCCAAAGTAGCCCTTCTCAGGTTCCTCAAAGACATTGTTAATGGACTGCTCCACGAAACATAAGGGTAACTCAGTGAGATGAATTCACACAACATAAAGAAGTTTCTAAGAAAGCTTCTTTCTAGTTTTCATCTGAGGATATTTCCTTTGTCACCGTAAGCTTCATTGCGCTAAGAAGTATCACATTGCAGATTTCAAGAAAACTGTGTTAGCAGACTGATCACTGAAGAGCAACGTGTAACTCTGTGAGTTGCACTCACACATCTCAATGCAGTTTCTTAGAAGGCTTCTTTCCAGTTTAGATCTGAGGATATTTCCTTTTTCACCATAGCCCTCAATGAGCTCCTAAACATCTCTTTGCAGAATCCATGACAACAGTGTTAGGAAACTGTTCCAAGAAGGGAAGGGTGGAACTCTGTGTGATGAAGTCACACATCAGAAAGCAATCTCTCAGAAAGTTTCTCTCTAGTTATTATCTGAGGATATTTCCTTTTTCACCGTGGGCCCCAATGGGCACCCAACTATCACTTTCCAGATTCCACAAAAAGAGTGTTAGCGAACTGCTTCCTGAAGAGTAAGTTGTAACTCTGTGAGATGAATTCACAGATCACAAAGAAGTTTCTCAGAAAGCTTCTTTCTCGTTTTTAACTGATGATTTTTCCTTTATCAGTGTAGGCCTCTATGCAATTCAAAGTAGCCCTTCTCAGGTTTCTCAAAGACAGTGATAATGGACTGTTCCATGAAACATAAGTGTAACTCTCTGAGATGAATTCACACATCACCAAGAAGTTTCTAAGAAAGCTTCTTTCCTATTTTCATCTGAGGATATTTCCTTTGTCACCATAAGCTTCATTGCACTAAGAAGTATCCCATTGCAGATTTCAAGAAAACTGTGTTAGCTGACTGATCACCGAAGAGAAACGTGTAATTCTGTGAGTTGCATTCACACATCGCAATGCAGATTTTCAGAAGGCTTCTTTCCAGTTTTAATCTGAGGATATTTCCTTTTTCACCATTGGCCTCAATGAGCTCCCAAACATCACTTTGCAGAATCCACGACAAGAGTGTTAGCAAACTGTTCCAAGAAGGGAAGGGTGGAACTCTGTGTGATGAAGTCACACATCAGAAAGCAATCTCTCTGAAAGCTTCTCTCTAGTTATTATCTGAGGATATTTCCTTTTCACCACGGGGCCCAATGGGCTCCCAAATATCACGTTGCAGATTCCACGACAACAGTGTTAGCAAACTGTTTCGTGAAGACAAAGTTGTAACTTGGTGAGATGAATTCACATGTCACAAAGGAGTTTCTGAGAAAGCTACTTTCTAGTTTTTTCTGAGGATATTTACTTTGTCACCGCCAGCTTCATTGCGCTGAGATATCCCAATGCAGATTTCAAGAAAAGAGTCTTTGCAAGGGATCAATGAAATGGAAAGTGTAACCCTGTGAGTTGCATCCACATGTCACAAGGCAGTTTCTCATAATGCTTCTTTCCAGTATTTATCTGAGGATATTTCCTTTTTCAATGCAGCCCTCAACGAGCTCCCAAATATCAATTGGCAGAATCTACGACAACAGTGTTAATAACCTGCTGCAAGTAGAGAAAAGTGAATCTCTGTGTTATCAATTCACACATCAGAAAGCAACTTCTGAGAAAGCTTCTTTGTAGTTATTACATGAGGATATTTCCATTTTCACCATAGGCCTCAATGCGCTCCCAAATATCACTTTGCAGATTCCACGAAAACACTGTTAGCAAACTGCTTCATGAAGACTAAGTTGTTACTCTGTGAGATGAACTCACATTTCCCAAAGAAGTTTGTCACAAAGCTTCTTTCACGTTTTTAATTGAGGATATTTCATGTAACAGCGTAGGACTCAATGCTATCCAAGGTAGCACTTCTCAGGTTTCTCAAAGACAGTGTTAATCGACTGCTCCATGAAACGTAAGTGTAACTTTGTGAGAAGAATTGACTCATCACAAAGAAGTTTCTAAGAAAGCTTCTTTGTATTTTTTGTCTGAGGATATTTCCTTTGTCACCGAAAGCCTCATTGCGCTCAGAATTATCCAATTGCAGATTTCAAGAAAACTGTTAGCAAACCGATCTCTGAAGAGAAAAATGTAACCATGTGAGTTGCATTCACACATCATAATGCAGTTAATCAGAACGCCTCTTTCCAGTTTTACTCTGAGGATATTTCCTTTTTCCCCATAGCCCTCAATCAGCTCCCAAATATCACTTTGCAGATTCCACAACAACAGAGTTACCAAACTGCTTCATGAAGACAAAGCTGTGACTCAGTGAGATGAATTCACATGTCACAAAGAGGTGTCTCAGAAAGCTACTTTCTAGTTTTTCTCTGAGGATATTTCCTTTATCACCATCAGCTTCATTGTGCTAAGAGATATAGCCATGCAGATTTCAAGAAAAGAGTCTTAGAAAGGGATTAATGAAAAGGAACGTGTAACTCTGTGAGTTGCATCCACATGTCACAATGCAGTTTCTCAGAACTCTTCTTTCCAGTTTTTATCTGAGGATATTTTTTTTTTCACCATAGTCCTCAATGAGCTCCCAAATATCACTTGTCAGAATTCATGACAACAGTGTTAGGAACCTGCTGCAAGAAGAGAAAAGTTAATCTCTGTGTTATGAATTCACACATCAGAAAGCATCTTCAGAGAAAGCTACTTTCTAGTTTATCTGAGGATATTTCCGTTTACACCATAGTCCTCAATGCGCTCTGAAATATCACTTTGCAGATTCCACGAAAACACTGTTAGCAAACTGCTAGAAAAAAGGAAAGGTGAATGTCATTGTGAAGAATTCACAAATCAGAAAGAAATTTTTCAGAAAGCTTCTTTCTAGATTTTATCTGAGGATATTTTCTTTTTCACCATGTGCCTCCATGTGCTCCCAAATATCACTTTGCAGATTCAATGACAAGAGTGTTACCAAACTGCTTCATGAAGACAAAGTTGTAACTCGGTGAGATGAATTCACATATCACAAAGAAGTTTCTCAGATAGCGACTTTCTAGTTTTTATTTGAGGATATTTCCCTTGTCTCCGTATGTTTCATTGCGCTAAGAAACATCCCAATGCAGATTTCAAGAAAAGAGTGTTGGCAAACGGATCCATGAAAAGGAAAGTTTAACACTGTGAGTTGTATTCACAGGTCACAACGCAGTTTCTCAGAACGCTTCTTCCAGTTTTTATCTGAGGAGATTTCCTTTTTCACCATAACCCTCACTGGGCTCCCAAATATCACTTTGCAAATTGCACGAGAACAGTCTCGGCGAATGGCTTCATGAGGAGAAAGGTGTAACTCTGTGAGATGAATTCACACATCACGTTGAAGTTTCTCAGAAGGCTTCTTTCTCATTTTTAACGGAGGATATTTCCTATAACCCTATAGTCTTCAAAGGGATCTGAAATATCTGTTCTCAGATTCCACAAAAACAGAGCTAGTCAACGGCTCCATGAAACACAGGAGTAACTCAGTGAGTTGAATTCAGACATCACAGAGCAGTTTCTCAGAAAGCTTCTTTCTTGTTTTAGCTAAGGTTATTTGTGGTCTCTTATCGCCACCGTGTGTCTTATTGCAGTTTCTGTGAAATCACTGTTAGCAAGCTCCTGAATGAAAACAGTCATCTAACCTTGTGAGCTGAATTCACCCACAAGAAGGAAGTTTCTGAGAAGGCTTCTCTGCAGATTTGTCTGAAGATATTTCATTATTCAACATGGGATTCAACGATATCCAAGACATCACTTCTGAGCTTCCACAAAGTCAGTACTAGCAGACTCCTCCGTGAAACGGTGGTGTAACACTTTGAAATGAATTAACACGTCACAAAGCAGTTTCTCAGAAAGCTTCATTCTGGTTTTTCTCGGAGGATATTCCCTTTTTCACCATAGCCCTCAATGAGCCACCCAATATCACTTTGCAGATTCCATGACAACAGTGTTAGCAAACTGCTTCCTGAAGACAAAGTTGTAACTCGGTGACATGAATTCACATGTCACAAAAATGTTTCTCAGAAAGCTACTTTCTAGTTTTTCTTTGAGGATATTTCCTTTCTCACCGTCAGCTTCATTGCACTTAGAGATATCCCAATGCAGATTGTAAGAAAAGAGTCTTAGCAATGGATCAATGAAAAGGAAAGTATAACTCTGTGAGTTGCATCCACATGTCACGAGGCAGTTGCTAAGAATGCTTCTTTTCAGTTTTTATCTGAGGATATTTCCTTTTTCTCCATAGCCCTCAATGAGCTCCCAAATATCACTTAGCAGAATCCACGACAACAGTGTTAGGAACCTGCTGCAAGAATGGAAAAGTGAATCTCTGTGTTATGAATTCACACATCAGAAAGCAACTTCTGAGAAAGCTTCTTTGTAGTTATTATCTGAGGATATTTCCATTTTCACCATAGGCCTCAATGCGCTCCCAAATGTCACTTTGCAGATTCCACGAAAACACTGTTAGCAAACTGCTTCATGAAGACTAAGTTGTTACTCTGTGAGATGAATTCACATATTCCAAAGAAGTTTGTCACAAAGCTTCTTTCACGTTTTTAATTGAGGATATCTCAGAAATCTTCTTTCTCGATTATAGCTGAAGATATTTCGTTTCCACCATGGGCCTCCATGCACTCCCAAATATCACTTTGCAGATTGCACGACAACAGTGTTAGCAAACTGCTTCGTGAAGACAAAGTTGTAACTCGGTGAGATGAATTCACATATCACAAAGAAGTTTCTCAGAAAGCTACTTTCTAGTTTTTATTTGAGGATATTTCCTTTGTCTCCGTCAGCTTCATTGTGCTAAGAAATATCCCAATGCAGATTTCAAGAAAAGAGTGTTAGCAAACTGATCAGTGAAAAGCAAGATATAACTCAGTCAGTTGTATTCACAGGTCACAATGCAGTTTCTCAGAATGCTTCCTTCCCGTTTTTATCTGAGGAGATTTCCTTTTTCACCATAACCCTCACTGGGCTCCCAAATATCACTTGGCAGAATCCACGACAACAGTGTTAGGAAACTGCTGCAAGAAGGCAAAAGTGAATCTCTGTGTTATGTATTCACACATCAGAAAGCAACTTCTGAGAAAGCTTCTTTCTAGTTATTATTTGAGGATATTTCCATTTTTACCATAGGCCTCAATGCACTCCCAACTATCACTTTGCAGATTCCACGAAAACACTGTTAGCAAACTGCTACAAGAAGGGAAAGGTGAATGTATTTGTGATGAATTCACAAATCACAAAGCAATCTCGAAGACAAAGTTGTAACTCGGTGAGATGAATTCACATATCACAAAGAAGTTTATCAAAAAGCGACTTTGTAGTATTCATTTGAGGATATTTCCTTTGTCTCCGTCAGCTTCATTACGATAAGAAATATCCCAATGCAGACTTCAAGAAAAGAGTGTTAGCAAACGGATCAATGAAAAGGAAAGTGTACCTTTGCGAGTTGTATTCACAGGTCACAATGCAGTTTCATAGAACGCTTCCTTCCAGTTTTTATCTGAGGAGATTTCCTTTGTCATCATAACCCTCACTGGGCTCCCAAATATCACTTGGCAGAATCCTCAACAACACTGTTAGGAACCTGCTGCAAGAATGGAAAAGTGAATCTCTGTGTTATGAATTCACACATCAGAAAGCAACTTCTGAGAAAGCTTCTTTCTAGTAATTATCTGAGGATATTTCCGTTTTCACCATAGGCCTCAATGCGCTCCCAAATATCACTTTGCAGATTCCATGAAAACACTGTTAACAAACTGCTTCATGAAGACTAAGTTTTTACTCTGTGAGATGAATTCACATATCACAAAGAAGTTTGTCACAAAGATTCTTTCACATTTTTTATTGAGGATATTTCCTGTAACAGCGTAGGCCTCAATGTGATCCAAAGTAGCACTTCTCAGGTTCCTCAAAGACAGTGTTGATCGACAGCTCCATGAAACGTAAATGTAACTCTGTGAGATGAATTGACACATCTCTTAGAAGTTTCTAAGAGAGCTTCTTTGCAGTTTTTGTCTGAGGATATTTCCTTTGTCACCGTAAGCCTCATTGTGCTCAGAAGTATCCAATTGCAGATTTCAAGAAAACTGTGTTAGCAAACAGATCTCTGAAGAGAAAAGTGTAACTCTGTGAGTTGCATCCACATGTCATGATGCAGTTTCTCAGAACGCTTCTTTCCAGTTTCTATCTGAGGATATTTACTTTTTCACCACAGCCCTCAATGAGCTCCCAAATATCATTTGGCAGGATCCCCGACAACAGTGTTAGGAAACTGCTGCAAGAAGGGAAAAGTGAATCTCTGTGTTATGTGTTCACACAGCAGAAAGCAACTTCTGAGAAAGCTTCTTTCTAGTTATTATCTGAGGATATTTCCCTTTTTACCATTGGCCTCAATGCTCTCCCATATATCACTTTGCATATTCCAGGAAAACACTGTTAGCAAACTGTTACAAGAAGGGAAAGGTGAATGTCTTTGTGATGAATTCACAAATCACAACGCAATTTATCAGAAAGATTCTCTCTAGATTTTATCTGAGGATATTTCCATTTTCACCCTCGGCCTCCATATGATCCCAAATATCACTTTGCAGATTCCACAACAGTGTTAGCAAACTGCTTCGTGAAGACAAAGTTGTAACTCGGTGAGATGAATTCACATGTCACAAAGAAGTTTCTCAGAAAGCGACTTTCTAGTTTTTAATCTGAGGATATTTCCTTTGTCACCATCAGCTTCATTGTGCTAAGAAATATCCCAACGCAGATTTCAAGAAAAGAGTGTTAGCAAACGGATCAATGAAAAGGAAAGTGTAACTCTGTGAGTTGTATTCACAGGTCACAATGCAGTTTCTCAGAACGATTGGTTCCCGTTTTTATCTGAGGAGATTTCCTTTTTCAACATAACCCTCCCTAGGCTCCTGAATATCATCTTGTAAATTCCACGAGAACAGTCTCAGTGAACATCTTCATGAGAAGAAAGGTGTAACTCTGTGAGGTGAATTCACAGATCACATTGAAGTGTTTCAGAAAGCTTCTTTCTCGTTTTTAATGGAGGATATTTCCTTTGGCCCTATAGTCTTCAAAGGGATCCGAAATATCTGTTCTCAGATTCCACAAAAACAGGGCTAGGCAATGGCTCCACAAAACACAGGAGTAACTCAGTGAGTTGAATTCACACATCACAGAGCAGTTTCTCAGAAAACTTCTTTCTTGTTTGAGCTGAGGTTATTTGTGGTCTCGGAGAGCCACTGTGTGTCTTATTGCAGTTTCTGCGAAAACTCTGTTAGCAAGCTTTTGAATGAAAACAATCATCTAACACTGTGAGCTGAATTCACCCACAACAGAGAAGTTTCTGAGAAGGCTTCTCTGCAGATTTGTCTGAAGATATTTCATTATTCACCATGGGATTCAACGATATCCAAGACATACTTCTGAGCTTCCACAAAGTCAGTACTAGCAGACTCCCACATGAAAGAGTGGTGTAACACTTTGAAATGAATTCACACATCACAAAGCAGTTTCTCAGAAAGCTTCATTCCAGTTTTTCTCGGAGGATATTTCCTTTTTCACCATAGCCCTCAATGAGCTCCCAAATATCACTTTACAGAATCCACGAAAACAGTGTTAGCACACAGCTACAAGAAGAGAAAGGTGAATCTCCGTGTGATGAATTCATATATCAGAAGGCAATTTCTCAGGAAACTTCTTTCTAGTTTTCACCTGAGGATATTTCCGTTTTCACCATGGGCCTCAGTGCGCTCCCAAATATCACTTTACAGATTCCACCACAATAGTGTTAGCAAACTGCTTCGTGAAGACAAAGTTGTAACTCGGTGAGATGAATTCCCAGGTCACAAAGAAGTTTCTCAGAAAGCTACTTTCTAGTTTTTATTTGAGGAAATTTCCTTTGTCACCATCAGCTTCATTGTGCTAAGAAATATCCCAATGAAGATTTCAAGACAAGAGTGTCAGCAAACGGATCAATGAAAAGGATAGTGTAACTCTGTGAGTTGCATCCACATGTTACAATGCAGTTTCTCAGAATGCTTCGTTCCAGTTTGTATCTGAGGATATTTCCTTTTTCACCATAGCCCTCAATGAGCTCCCAAATATCACTTTGCACATTCCACAAGAAGAGTTTTAACAAACTGCTGCAAGAAGGCAACGGTGAATGTTTTTGTGATTAACTCACACATCAGAAAGCAATTTCTCAGAAAGATTTTTTCTAGTTTTTATCTGAGAACACTTCCGTTTTCACCATGGGCCTCAATACACCCCGAAATATCACTTCGTAGATTCCACGACAACAGTGTTAGCAAACTGCTTCGTGAAGACAAAGTTGTAATTCGGTGAGATGAATTCACATATCACAAAGAAGTTTCTCAGAAAGC
This sequence comes from Pygathrix nemaeus, assembly GCA_004024825.1. NCBI lineage: Eukaryota > Metazoa > Chordata > Mammalia > Primates > Cercopithecidae > Pygathrix > Pygathrix nemaeus. The sequence continues at coordinate 13,603 of PVHW010006358.1, read as the reverse complement.
TACTTTCTAGTTTTTATTTGAGGAAATTTCCTTTGTCTCCGTCAGCTTCATTGCGCTAAGAAGTATGCCAATGCAGATTTCAAGAAAAGAGTGTTAGCAAACGGATCAATGAAAAGGAAAGTGTAACGCTATGAGTTGTATTCAGAGGTTACAATGCAGTTTCACCATAGGCCCGAAAGTGATCTCTAATATCCCTTCACAGATCCATCCACGAGGGACTTCCAAACCACGTAATGTAAAGAAAGCTTCCAATATGTGAGTTGAGTGAATATAGGAAAATGCAGATTCACAGAAAGCTTCTTTCGAGTGTTTATCTGAAGATATTTCCTTTTTCACCATAGTCCTAAAGGTGCTCCTGAAGGTCCCTTCATGGATCTGTCCATGACAGAAAACTGCTGAATGAAAAGGGAGACATAACTGAGGGAGAAGAATTAAGATGACACAGAGGATTCCGGAATCCTCTAGGAGAAGAAAGGTATATTTCTGTGAGTGAAATGCACACGTCACAAAGCAGCTCCTCAGAAAGCTTCTCTCCAGTTTCTATCTGAAGACGTTTCTTTGTCACCATAAGCCTAAAAGCCCTCCAGAATATTCCTTCGCAGACTAAACAAAAACAGTTTTATGATACAGCTCAATGAAAAGAGAAGCCTAAAGGAGTTAGCAGAATTCACGTGACAAAGAGCAGTTTCACACAAAGCTTCCTTCTGGTTTCTATCTGAGGTTATTTCTTTTTCAGGATATTCTAAAGAGCGTTTCCAAATGTCCTTTCTCAGATTCCAGAGAAATAATGATTTCAGACTGCTCAATCCAAACAATCATTTGACTCTATGAGATGAATACAAACATCACAAAAGAGTTGCAAAGAAAGCTTTCCCCCAATTTTCGATTTAAGACATTTCCTTGCCTCACACAGACCTCCGGTTGACACTTACTATCCCTTCGCAGAAACCTCAAAGACCGACTTTCAAACTGGGAAATGTAGAGTAAACTTTAACCCTGTGAAAGGAATCGACATGTCAGAGATCAGTTTCTTCGAGTGCTTCTTTCTGTTTAGCATTAGACGACATTTCACTTTTTTCCATTGTCTTCAATGTGCTCTGAATATCACTGTTTTGGTTTTACAGGAACTGTGTTTAAACTGTGCCTTCTGAGAAGAAAGTTATAACCCCCTGTGCGGAATGCTCACATCACCAAGCAGTTTCACAGAAAGCTTCTCTCCAGTGTTTATCTGACTATATTTCCTATTTCACCCTGGGCCCGAATGTGATACCAATATCCCTTCGTGGATCCATCCACGAGGGAGTTTTGAAGCTATGTAATGTAAAGAAAGCTTCATCTATCTGAGATGAATAAACATAGCAAAAAGCAGATTCACAGAAAGCTTATTTCCAGTATTTATCTGAAGATATTTCCTTTTTCACCATAGTCCCGAATGGGCTCCAAAGGTCCCTTCGTGGCTCTGTCCATGAGAATTTCCAAGCTGCGTAATGTAAAGAAAGCTTTATATATGTGAGATGATTACACACATCACAGAGTAGTTTCCTAGAAAGCATCCTTCCAGTTTTTGTTTGAGGCTATTTCCCTTTTCACCATCGGCATCAACATGCTCCCGAATATCACTTGGTACCTGTTTCTCCCAAAGGGTTTCCCTGATGCTGAATGAGAAGAGAGATATAACACGGTGACTGGAATGCACACGTCCCAAAGCAGTTCCTCCGAAAGCTTCTCTCCAGTTTCGCTCTGAACATATTTCCTTTGTCACCATAAGCCTCAAAGTGATACCGAATATCCCATCACATGCTAAACGTACACAGGGTTAGAAAACGGCTCAATGAAAACAGAGGCTTAACTGAGTGAGAGGAATTAAGACGACACAGAGCAGTTTCACAGAAAGCTTCCTATTGGATTTTTCTTAAGGATATTTCTTTATCCATAATCTAAGGATCATTCCTGAATGTCCTTCCTCAGATTACACAAAAAAAGTGATTTCAAGCTGCTCAATCCAAAGAATGGTTTAACTCTATGAGATGAATACACACATTGCAAAGGAGTTGCTCAGAAATTTCCACTGGAGGTTTCATCGGAAGACATTTCCTCGCTCACCACAAGCCTCCGGGCGTCACTAAATATCCCTTCACAGATTCTTCAAAGACAGAAATTCGAAACTGGGAAACAGAGTAAACATTAACTCTGTGAAGTGAATGCACTTATCAGAGAGCAGATTCTTGGAACGCTTCTTCCTCGATTTTATTTCAGTATATTTCACTAATTGCCATAGTCCTCAAGACATTCCGAAATATCACATTTTTGGTTTCACAGGAACAGTGTTCAAACACTGCCTTGTGAGTAAAGAGGTATAACTCCCTGAGTGGAATGCATACATCACAAAGTAGTTTCTCAGAATGCTTCTATCCAGTTTTTATCTGAAGATATCTCCTCTTTCACCGTAGGCCTGAATGTGCTCCCGAATGTCCCTTTGCAGATCTGTACATGATGGAGTTTCCAAACTGTGTAATATAATTAAAGTTTTAAATATGCGAGATGAATAAATGTATCTAACACAAAGCAGTTTCACAGAAATCTTCTTTCCAGTTTTTGTCTGAGGATATTTCCTTTTTCACCGTAGTCATCACTATACTCCCGAATATCTCTTGGTAGCTTTTTCTCCAAAAGGGATTCCTGAATCCTCTAGGAGAAGAAAGGATATTTCTGTGAGTGGAATGCACACGTCACAAAGCAGCTGCTCACAAAGCTTCTCTCCATTTTCCATCTGAAGACGTGTCATTTCTCACCATTAGCGTCAAAGCCCTCCAGAATATCCCTACGCAGACTAAACAAAAACAGTGTTATGATACAGCTCAATGAAAAGAGAAGCTTAAATGCATGAGCATAATTCACGTGACACAGGGCAGTTTCACACAAAGCTTCCTTCTGGTTTCTCTCTGAGGTTATTCCTTTTCAGGCTATTCTAAAGAACGTTTCCAAGTGTCCTTTCTCAGCTTCCAAGGGAACAGTGATTTCAAACTGCTCAATCCAAACAATGATTTAACTCTATGAGATGAATACAAATATCACAAAAGAGTTGCGCAGAAAGCTTCTCTCCGATTTTCAATTTAAGACCTTTTCTTGCCTCACACAGGCCTCCGATCACCACATATTATCCCTTCACAGAACCCTCAAACACAGAATTTCAAACTGGGAAATGCAGAGTAAGCTTTAACACTGTGAAAAGAATGGAGATGTCAGAGAGCAGTTTCTTCGTGTGCTTCTTTCTGTTTTTCATGGGACGACATTTAACTTTTTGCCATAGTCTTCAATGTGCTCCAAATATCACTCTTTTGGTTTTACAGGAACAGTGTTCAAACTGTGCCTTATGAGAAGAAAGTTATAACTCCCTGAGTGGAATGCACAGATCACCAAGCAGTTTCTCAGAAAGCTTCTCTCCACTCTTTACCAGACTATACTTCCTATTTCACCAGAGGCCCGAATGTGATCCGAAATATCCCTTCGCGGATCCAACCATGAAGGAGTTTCCAACTGCATAATGTAAAGAAAGCTTCATCTATGTGAGATGAATGAAAATAGCAAAAATCAGATTCACAAAAAGCTTCTTTCCAGTTTTTATCTGAAGATGTTTCCTTTTTCATGAGAGTCCAGAATGTGCTCCCAAAGGTCCCTTCGTGGATCCATCCATGACAGTTTCCAAGCTGCGTAATATAAAAAAAGCTTTATCTATGTGAGATGATTACAGACATCACAGAGTAGTTTTCTAGAAAGCTTCTTTCCAGTTTTTGTCTTAGGCTGTTTCCCTTTTCACCATCGACATCAACATGCTCCCGAATATCACTTGGTACCTGTTTCTCCAAAAGGGTTGCCCCGACGCTGTATGAGAAGAGAGGTACAACACTGTGACTGGAATGCACACGTCACAAAGCCGTTCCTCAGAAATCTTCTCTCCAGTTTCGGTCTGAACATATTTTCTTTTTTACAATTAGCCCCAAAGTGCTCCCGAATATCCCTTTACACACTAAACATACACAGGGCTAGAAAACTGCTCAATGAAAAGAGAGGCTTATCTGAGTGAGAGGAATTAAGATAACACAGAGCAGTTTCACAGAAAGCTTCCTTCTGGATTTTACCTGAGGATATTTCTTTCTCCATATTCTAAGGATCGTTCCCAAATGTCCTTCCTCAGATTCCACAAAAACAGTGAGTTCAAGCTGCTCAATCCAAAGAATGGTTTATCTCTATGAGACGAATACACACATCGCAAATCAGTTGCTCAGAACGTTTCTCTGCAGGTTTCATCGGAAGAGGTTTCCTCGCTCACCACAAGCTTCCAGGCGTCACTAAATATCCCTTCCCAGATTCTTGAAAGGCAGAGTTTTGAAACAGGACAACATAGAGTAAGCATTAACTCTGTGAAGTGAATTCACATATCAGAGAGCAGATTCTTGGAAAGCTTCTTCTTCGATTTTCTTTCAGTATATTTCACTATTCGCCATAGTCCTCAATGCGTTCTGAAATATCACTTTTTCAGTTTCACAGGAACAGAGTTCAAACACTCCCATGTGAGAAAAGAGGTATAACTCCCTGAGTGGAATGCATACATCACAAAGTAGTTTCTCAGAAAGCTTCTATCCAATTTTTATCTGAAAATATTTCCTCTTTCACCGTAGGCCTGAACGTGCTCCCGAATGTCCCTTCGCGGATCTGTGCATGTTGGAGTTTCCAAACTGCATAATATAATTAAAGTTTTAACTATGCAAGACGAATAAATATATCTAACACAAAGCAGTTTCACAGAAATCTTCTTTTCAGTATTTTTCTGAGGATATTTCCTTTTTCACCATAGTCATCGCTATACTCCCGAATATCTCTTGGTAGCTTTTTCTCCAAAAAGGATTCTGGAATCCTTTAGAAGAAGAAAGGTATATTTCTTTTTTTCTTTTTTATTATTATTATACCTTAAATTCTAGAACACATGTGCACAATGTGCAGGTTTGTTACATATGTATACCTGTGCCACATTGTTGTGTTTCAACCATCCACTCGTCAGCACCCATCAATTTGTCATTTATATCAGGTATAACTCCCAATGCAATCCCTCCCCCCACCCCCCTCCCCATGATAGGCCCCAATGTGTGATGTTCCCCTTCCCGAGTCCAAGTGATATCATTGTTCAGTTCCCACCTATGAGTGAGAACATGCGGTGTTTGGTTTTCTCTTCTTGTGATAGTTTGCTAAGAATGATGCTACCCAGCTGCATCCATGTCCCTACAAAGGATGCAAACTCATCCTTTTTATGGCTGCATAGTGTTCCATGGTGTATATGTTCCACATTTTCCTAATTCAGTCTGTCACTGATGGACATTTGGGTTGATTTCAAGTCTTTGCTATTGTGAATAGTGCCGCAATAAACATACGTGTGCATGTGTCTTTATAGCAGCATGATTTAGAACAAGGCCGGATGCATCACACTACCAGACTTCAAACTATACTACAAGGCTACAGTAACCAAAACAGCATGGTACTGGTACCAAAACAGAGATATAGACCATTGGAACAGAACAGAGTCCTCAGAAATAATACCACATAACTACAGCCATCTGATCTTTGATAAACCTGAGAGAAACAAGAAATGGGGAAAGGATACGCTATTTAATAAATGGTGCTGGGAAAATTGGCTAGTCATAAGTAGAAAGCTGAATATGGATCCTTTCCTTACTCCTTATATGAAAATTAATTCAAGATGGATTAGACACTTAAATGTTAGACCTAATACCATAAAAACCCTAGAAGAAAACCTAGGTAGTATCATTCAGGACATAGGCATGGGCAAGGACTTCATGTCTAAAACACCAGAAGAAAGGTATATTTCTGTGAGTGGAATGCACACGTCACAAAGCAGCTTCTCAGATACCTTCTCTCCAGTTTCTATATGAAGACGTTTCCTTTCTCACCATAAGCCTCAAAGCCCTCGAAAGTATCCCTTCGCAGACTAAGCAAAAACAGTGTTATGACACAGCTCAATGAAAAGAAAAGCTTAACTGTGGGAGCGGAATTCACGTGACACAGAGCTGGTTCACAGAAAGCTTCCTTCTGGTTCTCTCTGAGGTTATTTATTTTTCAGGATATTCTAAAGTGCGTTTCCAAATGTCCTTTCTCAGATTCCACAGAAAGAGTGATTTCAGACTGCTCAATTCAAAGAATGATTTAACGCTATGAGATGAATACAAAAATCACAAGAGAGTTGCGCAGAAAGCTTCTCTCCAAATTTCGATGGAAGACAATTCCTTGCCTCACACAGGCCTCCGGTCGCCACTTACTATCCCTTTGCAGAACCCTCAAAGACCGACTTTCTAACTGGGAATTGTAGAGTAAGCTTTAACACTGTGATAAGTATGGACCTGCAAGAGAGCACTTTTTTCCAGTGCTTCTCTCTGTTTTTTATTGGACGACATTTCACTTTTTGCCCTACTCTTCAATGTGATCCAAATATTACTCTTTTGGTTTTACAGGAAGAGTGTTCAAACTGTTCACAATGAGAAGAAAGTTATAACTCCCTGAGTGGAATACACACATCATGGAGTAGTTTCTCAGAAATCTTCTCTCCAGTTTTTATCTGACTATATTTCCTATTTCACCATAGGCCTGAATGTGTTCTCAAATATCCTTTCATGGATCCATCCACAAGGGAGTTTCCAAGCTGCGTAATGTAAAGAAAGCTTCATCTATGTGAGATGAATAAACATAGCAAGATACAGATTCACAGAAAGCTTCTTTCCAGTTTCTATCTGAAGATATTTCCTTTCTCAGCATAGTCCCGAAAGTGCTCCAGAAGGTACCTTCATGGATCCGTCCATGATAGTTTCCAAGCTGCGTAATGTAAGGAAAGATTTTTCTATGTGAGATGATTACACATATCACAGAGTAATTTCCTAGAAAGCTTCTTTCCATTTTTTGTCTGAGGCTATTTCCCTTTTCACCATCGGCATCAACATGCTCCCGAATATCACTTCAAACCTGTTTCTCCAAAAGGGTTTCCCCAGTGCTGTATGTGAAGAAAGGTAAAACACTGTGACTGGAATTCACACGTCACAAAGCAATTCCTCGGAAAGCTTCTCTCCAGTTTTGGTCTGAACATATTTCCTTTTTCACCGTTAGCCTCAAAGTGCTTCTGAATATCCCATCACACGCTAAACACACACAGGGCTAGAAAACTGCTCAGTGAAAAGATATGCTTATCTGAGTGAGAGGAAATAAGATGACACAGAGCAGTTTCACAGAAAACTTCCTTCTGGATTTTACCTGAGGATATTTCTTTCTGCATATTCTAAAGATCGTTCCTTACTGTCCTTCCTCAGATTCCACAAAAACAGTGATTTCAAGTTGCTCAATCCAAAGAATGATTTAACGCTATAAGATGAATACAAACATCACAAAGCAGTTGCTCATAACGTTTCTCTGCAAGTTTTATCGGAAGACGTTACCTTGCTCACCACAAGCTTCTGGGCATCACTGAATATCCTTTCACAGAGTCTTCAAAGACAGAGTTTCGAAACTCGGCATCATAGAGTAAGCATTAGCACTGTGAAGTAAATGCACATATCATAGAGCAGATTCTTGGAATGCTTCTTCCTCGATTTTATTTCAGTATATTTCACTATTTGCCATAGTCCTCATTGTGAACCGAAATATCACTTTTTCGGTTTCACAAGTACAGTGTTCAAACACTGCCTTGTGAGAAAAGAGGTATCACTCTCTGAGTGGAATGCATACATCACAAAGTAGTTTCTCAGAAAGCTTCTTTCCAGTTTTTATCTGAAGATATCTCCTCTTCAACCATAGGCCTGAATGTGCTCCTGAATGTCCCTTCGCGGATCTGTGCCTTAAGGAGTTTCCAAAATGTGTAACATAAGAAAAGTTTTAACTATGCAAGATGAATAAATATATCTAACACACAGCAGTTTCACAGAAAGTTTCTTTCCAGTTTTTCTCTGAGGATATTTCCTTTTCCACCATAGCCCTTCCTATACTCCCGAATGTCTCTTGGTAGCTTTTTCTCCAAAAGGGATTCCGGAATCCTATATGAGAAGAAGGGCATATTTCTGTGAGTGGAACGCACATGTCACAAAGCAGTTCCTCAGAAAGCATCTCTCCAGTTTCTATTTAAAGACGTTTCCTTTCTCACCGTAAGCCTCAAAAGGTTCCAGAATAACCCTTTGCAGTCTAAACAAAAACAGTGTTATGATACTGCTCTATGAAAAGAGAAGGTTAACTGTGTTGCAGAATTCACGTGACACAGAGGAGTTTCACAGAAAGCTTCCTTCTGGTTTTCTCTGAGGTTACTTCTTTTTCAGGATATTCTAAAGAGCGTTTCCAAATGTCCTTTCTCAGATTCCACAGAAACAGTGATTTCAAACTGCTCAATCCAAAGAATCATACAACACTATGAGATGAACACAAACATCACAAAAGTGTTGCATGGAAAGATTCTCTCCGATTTTCGATGGAACACATTTCCTTGCTCGACACAGGATTCCGGTTGCCACTTACTATCCCTTTGTAAGAACCTCAAAGACGGTATTTCAAATTGGGAATGTAGAGGAAGCTTTAACCCTGTGAAAAGAATGGACATGTCAGAGAGCAGCTTTTTTTATTGGGCGACATTTGACTTTTTGCCGTAGTCTTCAATGTGCTCAGAATATCACACTTTTGGTTTTACAGGAATAGAGTTCCCACTGTGCCTTATGAGAAGAAAGTTATAGCTGCCTGAGTGGAATGCACAAATCACCAGGCAGTTTCTCAGAAACCTTCTCTCCATTTTTTATCTGACTATATTTCCTATTTCAACGTAGGCCCGAATGTGATCTCAAATATCCCATCGCGGATACATCCAAGAGGGAGTTTCCAAGCAGTGCAATGTAAAGAAACCTTCAGGTATGTGGGATGATTGAACATAGCCAAAAGCAGATTTACAGAAAGCTTCTTTCCAGTTTATTTCTGAAGATGTTTCCATTTTCACCATAGTCCTCAATTTGCTCTCGAAGGTCCCTTCGTGGATCCATCCATGACAGTTTCCAAGCTGCGTAATATAAAGAAAGTTTTATCTATGTGAGATGATTACAAATATCACAGAGTAGTTTCCTAGAGAGCTTCTTTCCAGTTTCTGTCTGAGGCTAGTTCCCTTTTCACCATCGGCATCAACATGCTCCCGAATATCACTTGCTACCTGTTTCTCCAAAAGGGTTTCCCCGACTTTGTATGGGAAGAGAGGTATAACACTGTGACTGGAATGCACACGTCACAAAGCAGTTCCTCAGAAAGCGTCTCTCCAGTTTTGGTCTGAACATATTTCCTTTTTCACCGTTAGCCTCAAAGTGCTCCCAAATATCCCATCACACGCTAAACATACGAAGGGCTAGAAAACTGCTCAATGAAAAGAGAGGCTTATCTGAGTGAGAGGAATTAAGACTGCACAGAGCAGTTTCACAGAAAGCTTCCTTCTGGATTTTACCTGAGGATATTTCTTTCTACATATTCTAAGGATCGTTCACAAATGTCCTTCCTCAGATTCCACAAAAGCAGTGATTTCAAGCTACTCAATAAAAAGAATGGTTTAATGCTATGAGACGAATACACACATCACAAAGCAATTGCTCAGAACGTTTCTCTGCAGGTTTCATTGGAACACGTTTCCTCACTCACCACAAGCCACCGAGCGTCACTAAATATCCCTTCACAGATCCTTCAAAGACAGAGTTTCTAAACTGACAACATAGAGAAAGCATTAACCCTGTGAAGTGAAGGCACGTATCAGAGAGTAGATTCTTGGAACGCTTCTTCCTTGATTTTATTTCACTATATTTCACTATTCGTCATAGTCTTCAAAGTGTTCTGAAATATCACTTTTTCGGTTTCAGAGGATCAGTGTTCAAACACTGCCTTGTGAGAAAAGAGGTATAACTCCCTGAGTGGAATGCATACATCACAAAGTAGTTTCTCAGAAAGCTTCTATCCAGTTTTTATCTGAAGATATCTCCTCTTTCACCGTAAGCCTGAATGTGCTCCCGAATGTCCCTTCGCGGAACTGTGCATGACAGAGTTTCCAAACTGTGTAATATAATTAAAGTTCTATCTATGTGAGATGAATAAATATAACTAACTCAAAGCAGTTTCACAGAAATCTTCTTTCCAGTTTTTGTGTGAGGATATTTCCTTTTTCACCATAGTCACCGCATTAGTCCCGAATATCTCTTGGTAGCTTTTTCTCCAAAAGGGATTCCGGAATCATCTAGGAGAAGAAAGGTATATTTCTGTGAGTGGAATGCACATGTCACAAAGGAGCTCCTCAGAAAACTTCTCTCCAGTTGCTATCTGAAGACGTTTCCTTTCTCACTGTAGGCTTCAAAGCCCTGCAGAATATCCCTTTGCAGACTAAATAAGAACAGTGTAATGATACAGCTCAATGAATAGAGAAGCTTAACTGTGTGAGTGGAATTCACGTGACACAGAACAGTTTCACAGACAGCTTCCTTCTGGTTTCTCTCTGAGATTATTTATTTTTCAGAATATTCTAAAGAGCATTTCCAAATGTCCTTTCTGATATTCCACTGGAAGAGTGATTTCAAACTGCTCAATACAAAGAAAGATTTAACTCTATGAGATGAATACAAACATCACAAAAGAGTTGCGCAGAAAGCTTCTCTCCAATTTTCGATGGAAGACATTTCCTTGCCTCACACAGGCCTCCGGTCTCCAATTACTATCCCTTCACAGAATCGTCTAAGACCGACTTTCAAACTGGGAAATGTAGAGTAAGTTTTAACCCTGTGAATGCTGGGAACGGTGGCTAGAGCCTGTAATCCCAGAACTTTGGGAGGCCGAGATGAGCGGATCACGAGGTCAGGAGATCGAGACCATCCTGGCTAACACGGTGAAACCCGTCTCTACTAAAAATACAAAAAACTAGCCAGGCGAGGTTGCGGGCACCTGTAGTCCCAGCTACTCGTGAGGCTGAGGCAGGAGAATGATGTTAACACGGGAGGTGGAGCTTTCATTGAGCTGAGATCCGGCCACTGCACTCCAGCCTGGGCAACAGAGCAAGACTCCGTTTCAAAAAAAAAAAAAAAATTAACCCTGTGAAAAGAATTGACATCTCAGAGAGCATTTTCTTCTTGTGCTTCTTTCTGTTTTTTATTGGATGACATTTCACTTTTTGCCATAGTTTTCAATGTGCTCCGAATATCACTTTTTTGATTTTACAAGAACAGTGTTCAAACTGTGCCTTATGAGAAGAAAGTTATAAGTCCCTGAGTGGAATGCACACTTCATCCAGCCATTTCTCAGAAAGCTTCTCTCCAGTTTTTATCTGACTCTATTTCCTATTTCATCATAGGCCCGAATGTGATCCCAAATATCGCTTCGTGGATCCATCCACGAGGGAGGTTCCAAGCTGCGTAATGTAAAGAAAGCTTCATCGATGTGAGATGAATAAACATATCAAAAAGCGTATTCACAGAAATCTTCCTTCCAGTTTTTATGTGAAGATATTTCCTTATTCACCATAGTCCAGAATGTGCTCTCAAAGGTCCCTTCGTGGATCCATCCATGACAGTTTCTAAGCTGTGTAATGTAAAGAAAGCTTTATCTATGTGAGATGATTACACATATCACAGAGTAGTTTCCTAGAAAGCTTCTTTCCAGTTTTGGTCTGAGGCTATATCCCTTTTCACCATTGGCATCAACATGCTCCCGAATATCACTTGGTACCTGTTTCTCCAAAAGGGTTTGCCGATGTTGTATGAGAAGAGAGGTATAACACGGTGACTGGAATGCACACGTCACAAAACAGTTCCTCAGAAAGCTTCCCTCCAGTTTCGGTGTGAACATATTTCCTTTCTCACTGTTAGCCTCAAAGTGCTCCAGAATATCCCATCACACGCTAAAAATACACAAGGCTAGAAAAATGCTCAATGAAAAGAGAGGCTTCACGATGGTTGAATAGGAACAGCTCCAGTCTCCAACTCCCAGCACGAGCGACACAGAAGACCGATGATTTCTGCATTTTCAACAGAGGTACTGGGGTCATCTCACTAGGGAGTGCTGGACAATTGGTGCTGGTCAGCTGCTGCAGCCTGACCAGTGAGAGCTGAAGCAGGGTGAGGCATCACCTCACCTGGAAGCGCAAGGGGGAAGGGAATCCGTTTTCCTAGCCAGGGGAACTGTGACACATAACACCTGGAAAATCGGGTAACTCCCACCCCAATACTGCGCTCTAAGCAAACAGGCACACCAGGAGAATATATCGCACACCTGGTTGGGAGAGTCCCATGCTCACAGAGCCTCCCTCACTGCTAAAACAGCAGTCTGCAGTGATCTATCCGCAAGGGAGCAGCGAGGCTGGGGGAGGGGCACCCGCCATTGCTGAGGCTTAAGTAGGTAAACAAAGCCGCTGGGAAGCTCAAACTGGGTGGAGCACACAGCAGCTCAAGGAAGCCTGCCTGTCTCTGTAGACTCCACCTCTGGGGACAGCGCACAGCTGAAGACCAACAGGGGAAGCAGCGGGGGCCAGTGCAGACACGAATGACGCTGTCTGACAGCTTTGGGGAGAGCCGTGGATCTCTCAACGTGGAGGATGACATCTGAGAATGGACAGACGGCCTGCTCAGGTGGGTCCCTGACCCCTGAGTAGCCTAGCTGGGTGACATCCCCCACTAGGGGCAGTCTGACATCCCATACCTCACAGGGTGGAGTACATCCCTGAGAGGAAACTTCCAAAGGAAGAATCAGACAGGTACACTTGCTGTTCAGCAATATTCTATCTTCAGCAACCTCTGCTGCTGATACCCAGGCAAACAGGGTCTGGAGTGGACCTCAAGCAATCTCCAACAGACCAACAGACAGTCCTTCTGACTGTCAGGAGGAAAACTCTTAAACAGGAAGGACACCTATACCAAAACCCCATCAGTACGTCACCATCATCAAAGACCAGAGACAGATAAAACCACAAAGATGGGGAAGAAGCAGGGCAGAAAAGCTGGAAATTCAAAAAATAAGAGCGCATCTCCCCCTGCAAAGGAGCGCAGCTCATCGCCAGCAAAGGATCGAAGCTGGTCAGAGAATGACTTTCACGAGAAGAGAGAAGAAGGCTTCAGTCCATCAAACTTCTCAGAGCTAAAGGAGGAATTACGTACCCAGCACAAAGAAACTAAAAGTCTTGAAAAAAGAGTGGAAGAATTGACAGCTAGACTAATTAATGCAGAGAAGGTCATAAATGAAATGACAGAGATGAAAATCATGACACGAGAAATACGTGACAAATTCACAAGCTTCAGTAGCCGACTCGATCAACTGGAAGAAAGAATATCAGCGATTGAGGATCAAATGAATGAAATGAACTGAGAAGAGAAACCAAAAGAAAAAAGAAGAAAAAGAAATGAACAAAGCCTACAAGAAGTATGGGATTATGTAAAAAGACCAAATCTACGTCTGATTGGGGTGCCTGAAAGTGAGGGGGAAAATGGAACCAAGTTGGAAAACACTCTTCAGGATATCATCCAGGAGAATTTCCCCAACCTAGTAGGGCAGGCCAACATTC
>PVHW010006357.1:0-106744 GCA_004024825.1 Pygathrix nemaeus | reverse complement strand
CTTTCTTTCTTTCTTTCTTTCTTTCTTTCTTTTTTTTTTTAGATAGAGTCTAGTTCTGTCACCCAGGCAGTGGCTCAATCTTGGCTCACTGCAACCTGGGCCTCCTGGGGTTCAAGCAATTTTTCTACCTCAGCCTCCCAAGTAGCTGAGATTACAAGTGTGTGCCACCACGTCCGGCTAATTTTTTTGTATTTTTAGTAGACTGGGATTTGCCATGTTGGCCAGGCTGGTCTCAAACTCCTGACCTCAAGTGACCCACCCACTTTGGCCCTTCAAAGTGCTGAGATTACAGGCGTGAGCCACCAGACCCAGCCAAGTGAGCTAGTATTTCTAATGAAGTACATTTCTAATGAGACATTAGAGACATGAGCCAATTCTAATGAAACATTAGAAATGTCTCATTTTCTCCTTTTCTAAGGAAGTATAGAACAGTTGCAACAACAACATTAATGACTTGACTATGCAAATTAAACTTTCTCACACCATACTAGGGAAGGGAATACTTTGAACATTTTCATTTATAACAACAGCAATAGCTACACCAGCAATGGCCATTTACTAATTGTTAGTTATGGTCCAGGCACTATGCTAAGTCCTTTAAATGTAACATCTAGTTCAATGCTCACAAAATTCTTGCAGTGCTAGCACTAAAACCATATTACATTTTCCCCATGAAACATTTACTAATTTCCTCAAGTTACCAAACAATTTTAACTTAATAATATTGTTAGTAGCTAACATTTATTTAGTGCTTACTATGTGAGAATCTTTTTGTTAATGTGTCATATTTTTCTTATGGTCCACTAAACCTAAAGCTCCATGAGGTTAGATATTTTTCTCTCCTATTTCTTACGGTTGTATTATTAACAATGATAACAGTTCTAGGCATGGAGCAGATACTTGATAAATATTTACTGAATGAATGAATGAATCTCACGATACCTTTTTATTTTACAAATGACAAAAATTTAAAAAGAGAGAGTTAAATAATTAGCCCAAGGCCACATAGCTAGTAAGGAGTGAAAATATGAACCCCGTCTGACTTCAATTTTTCATATTTAGCCACCATTTCATACCTCTGATGGTATAATTGGTGTAATTAATTGTATAACTATGATAGATGAAACTCTATATGTCCAGGAGTGCTGAGGTGACGCTTGCATGGCTTATGTGAGCAAAATCTTTGTAGTTTGCCTGCAGTTTTTTTGTTGAGACCTTGAGTTTTGAGTGATGTGCTGAAGAAGCAAGAGGCATAGTTTTATGAAAAAGGTATAGGAAGGACATTCCTGAGAGAAGAGAGTGAGTACAAATGGGCCCAAATTCAGAAACAGGGCTTGTGTCTGGGTGTTAAGCAAGCTTGTATAACACAAGAGACAGATCTAAATGTGAGTAGAGAAGAAGCAGCTTAACTGAAAATGGATGTGCCAAATAGAAACCTTCTTCATGATTAAGAATTTAGAAGGAGCATAAGGAATGACTGAAGTCAGCTGTAGGCTTTTAGGCCAGGAAACAGTATTATCACACTATATTTAAGAAAATGGTTTTTGTGGTTATGTGCAGCATAAAGTTTTGAAGGTAGAGATACAGTTAGAAAGTTTTAGTGGTAGACTAAAATCCAAGGTGATTAAAATCTTTGCTGCAATTGTGTCTTGAAAACAGAAATGATGACATCTAGGGAAATGTTTCAGAAACAAAACAAAACAAAACAAAAATCCCTGCAGGACCTTTCTTGGCTTGGATATTGGGTGCGATGTAAAGCTTTCTTAGCATTAATGTAATATCAGTACTTTGCTTTCTAAGACACGATAGAGAAGGTATATTCTTCACCAAGGGTTACATGAATAGGAGGAAATTAGCTTGACCAGTTATTGGTCACAAAGCTGGCATGTGCAATGGCCAGAATGTGGCTCATTTACAGGTTTTGTTAGGATAGCACGGTGTTTACTTAATTTCAATGACTGCAGAAACTCACCAGAGGCCCCTCTGTGCTGTTGTCTTACGTATAACAACATTACATAATAATTTTACCTACCTGGACTCAAAATGCATTTGAATTTGCAACCTCTGCCTTAGATATTTTTGAGATCCTTTTACAGCAGATTTACAATACTGTGCTTCTAAATGGTAGCAGAATTACAAAAATTGCCTTTGCCTTTCATCGTGTGGCAGCATGGTTACACAGCTCCCACACACAGCTCTTGCAATTATGCAAACTTTTTGGAGCAGAAGAAAATAGTGTTGTTTCCATGTCAGTGTGTGGGCTACAAAAAGAACATGAGGATTCTCTCATTCTCTTGAAATGTGAGCTGGGAAGGAGAATGCAGAAAAGTGGTAACAAACCTGTGGTCATGAGGTCTTAGTCAAGAATAATCTTTAAAGAAAATCTACCTCTGTGAACAGAGGGGCATGACAATAGGTAAAATTAAAGAACAGGATTTGATGTGCTTTTGGAGTCACATGAGTGACCAGCTGTGACCTATGGGCCTCTCAGGCAAACTCAGGAAAGCACCTGAGTTCGAGGAGGTTAATATCCAGAGAAGGCTAAGACAAACCATACATTTTTTTTCACCTTGGCTTAAATTTTAATTATATGGTTCCGTCTTTCTCAATTGAAGTAATGGACAGCAGGAAGCTGCCGATGGCCTGTAAAATCCGGAAGGTATAAAGATGTAGCCAAAATGAGGAAATGTGCAGAGAAACCAATGTGAAACAAGGTTGACACAAAAAAGATTTCAGGCCAATCAAGGGAGAGTGGCCAACATTTTCTCTCAGTGCAGAATGCACATGGAGTTTTAAAAATGATTAATTTGTCAAAATACATATCCTCTGGAAAGAGTCTTGAAGGCTGGTTGTGCATGTTCTCTTTACATCTTGGCAGAAGATCACCTGATTTCCTTTCCAAGAAAACAAGTGTAAAAGCTACTATTTTTTATTTTTCAGATGAAACTGAGCACATCTTTAAGTACATTTTGTAGAGTTTAAGCCACCCCCTCCCGCCCCCTTCTGTGCTGCATTGCCAGCTTTTGCATGGTACTTGAATGCCTTATTTTAACCCTGACTTTTGTTATCCATAGAACTATGTGAAACCACATTTTGTAACTTTAAGCTCTGTCTTCACAGAGACTATGCAGCTTCAGAAATGCTGGGTTGGTACATGGAAACCTTGTGTTCAAAGATTATAATTATTTTGTACCAAGGCAATAATATGGGAGTATACAATGTAATCAAAATTCTTTCAAAGTACCCTATTTAGATATTCAGCTTTCTAATACTCTGAATGTTTACAGGTTATAGCCTTAGTATTATCTCAGGATCAAGGAAATTTTATGGGTATCCAAATTATAACTTTCTTTTTCGGACAACAAATACATGATTTATCCAAGAAAAAAAGGAGAACATGGGAAACCTTTCATTTGAAGATAACTTTAAATGATAGCATCTTAATCCGTGGATCTAATACACTCTTATTTTCCAAATACAATCAACCCATAATAACTAACTATAATGTATCCAATACCATGATTAGTGCTTTTGCATTTATGAAGTAGTTATTCTCTCTATAGCCCTGTAGGGATAAATATCATTAGTATTGTTCTCATTTTAAAAATGGAAAACACTGATTTTTAGAGGAATTTGCCTCAGATTACATGGTAATAAATGAGAGTGGGAACTTCAACTCCAACTTTAATATTTATTCCGTGATATACAGGCAAACCTTTGTTCACAATGTCTATTTTTCGAGAGTTTTCTAATAATCTCCTTTTGAATAATTTCAGTGCACTAGATTTCTGACAACCTTGTTAGTTTCTCTAGTTGTGTATTCTTTCTATGTGTGTGTGTATAGAAGAGTTAAAGGGGTCAACTATTTTGTGAAACAAAATATTCAATATTCTTTGGAAACATTTGCTTAATCATAATCTACTCCTGATTTAAGGATGTCAGCTAATTAAACAAAATAATTAATAAATTCAAGTAATATCTGTTTTCCCCCCAAACTTAATGCAACCAATATAGTTTACCTCATCTATTGAATATTGCAAAAGCTTTTTTGCCTTGTTTATTTGCATCTACTTTTGCCAATATGTTTTGAATGCTGCTGTCAGCATACAAAATAAAGCCCCATTGTCACCATTTTATTCTTCTACCTAGAAATTTTAGTGGTTACAAACTATTCCCATGTGAGAGTTCCTAGCCTTCCCCGATTTCCCATACTTATTAAAAACATTCTTGCCTTTGCTTGTTTAACTTCTCCTCTTTCTTCACTCTCGAAAGTTTTCAACTTAGATCTAACAGAAAAGATAAAAAAACTCCATCACTGATTTCACAGAACTCTAATTAAAATTAAACATTTTCAATTATAAATGTAAGTAGCAACAAACTACAGTAATATTAATAATTCCTGGGCTTTTCACCAACAGATATCATAGATATTCACTTCTGTCAGGCATACCCTTCTACTCCTAATGAAAAAGAAAACAAATCATAGATATTCATATATCATATTTTGATTATTACAGGTATCTCAACATACTATTTCTACTAATCATGACTTTGTAGTTATATGAGTTATTAATCTTATCACTAGCTTTGTTACTCAAGATATTAATAAAGAATCTATATTGCTATGATGTAGTTTTGTTTTTAATATTTTGATAACTGTATTTCAATATATTTAGTTTCCTTTGTGATCTAATGTATATTTTATTTTAGGTATTTAGGAACATTGTTCTGGCTGGGCATGGAGCCTCATACCTGTAATCCCAGCACTTTGGGAGGCCGAGGTGGGTGCATTACTTGAGGTCAGGAGGTTGAGACCAGCCTGACCAATGTGGCAAAACCCTGTCTCTACTAAAAATACAAAAATTATCCAGGCATGGTGGCATATGCCTGTAATCTCAGCTACTTGGGAGGCTGAGGCATGAGAATCGCTTGAACCCAGGAGGCAGAGGGTGCAGTGAGCTGAGATTGTGCCACTGCACTCCAGCCTGGGTAACAGAGTGAAACTATGTTAAAAAAACAAAAAACAAACAACAAAAAACCATTGTTCTGAGCTAAGGCCCATAGACTTCACTTTCACCAGACTGTCTATTCAATGGTATAAAAAAGGTCACATGTCCCTACTATAGGGAGAGTATAATGTTTTCTAGGGCCTACAAGATTGTATAAAGCAGAGATGATGTATTAATAGAGGAGGGTGAACACAAAAAAGGAGGAGAGATGAAGCCCAGGGCAAGGAAATCAGGGAAGTGTGGGGAAGATAATATCAAGTGTTGTATGAGTTGGTGTGGAGAAATAGAAGGTGAAAAGTTAGGGATAGGGAGAAAGTAAGGAAGGTAAGAAAATATGTGAAAAATGAAAAGGAGAATTTTGAAGGGTTGGTTTTATTGCAAATGGGATCTCCTTTGATTCTCTTAGAAAATTATTCAGAAATTGATTTGCTTTAATTGAAATTAAAAAATTCTGTTTGTTTCTGCACTATCTTCTTTGAATATTCTCAATTCAGAACTGGGCTACAAGAACACTGGAATTTAATTGGGTTACACCTTTAGTGGCTTGCCGATGAACTCCTTCAAGAAAAAGTGATATTAAGTAGCTTGGCATAAAAGTCCTCCAAGTTGTATCCACCTACTTGTACAAATGTGCATGCCCTCAGTTCCCATTATCAGTCCCCCATTTGAGCTAATAAATACTTTTTACTATCTTTTGATCATCCTCAGTCACAGCCTACTAATGTGCCTCTGCCCTTTCTAGTTCTCTGCCTGAATTGCCTCATTTCAACCCTTTCTACAGTCTTCTCAATAACCTAAGCGTGACTCTTCTACCTCCATAAAATCTTGTGCAATTACTATACAATAGTCAGTAAACTTAATCTCGAAAGGATCAGAGAGTAAAGATTAGACTTTGTGGGCCAAAACAAGTCTTTGTTGCAGCTATTCAACTCTGTCCTTCTAGCCCAAAAGCATTCATAGAATATAAGTAAGTGGATGAGTGTGGCTGTGTTCCAAAACCATTTTATATACAAAAACATATGGTAGGCCAGATTTGATACATTGGTTATAGTTTGCTCGTTCCTACTCTAGATCACAGCAATCTCTTCCTTTCTCTGAACTCTATTACTAGCTAATTTCATAACCTCACATTCAGTTCTATTACAGCCCTACCCTATTGGTTACACTCCTTACTATAAACTTCTTCAGGGATTAATTTGGAAATTTGGGTTCTATTGTTGAAGAAAGAAATGAAAAATTATTTCATGTCAGTGAGGTAGATGTGTTAGACCTGCATATATTGATGTAAATATTTCTAGTCCCCTATGTCTGTCAATAATTCAGCTTCAATCACATGTAATTGCCAATTTGGAAAAACCAGCCCCACAACTGTCAACATACATTTAGAGCTTTACAAAAACACTGATATGGTTGACTCGCACTTCAGAGAAGAACTAATAACTTTTTATCTATGCTGAAATATTTTTCTGTTCTTCATATCTGTTTTGTAAAACTCATTAAAACTGAATTATCAGGAACTGAGTATTTCACTAATACATTTGCGTGAATTTCACTGGCAGATATACTTGTCATAAGTGCTGATTACTTTCCAGAAGGATAAAATTTGGGATCAAGAAGCTCAAGTTATAGACCCAGATCCATCTACTAACTTTGCTATTAACTCTGTACCACTGAGTAAGTCATTTAATATTTTGGATCTTTGCTATTCTGTAATAACAGTATAATACACTTATCCACTACCTTACAATGAACAATGGACAATGAATGTGAAAGTGCTTTGTAATAGGTAAAGTATTATAAATGGCACTTGATGATGCTATAATCACATTGGGGATCCTTCATTTAGTAGACATTATTATATTAGTTACAATATATATAAACATGTATAAATACAGTCACAAAATTGTTTAATACTTGCTATTCTAGAATAGAGTTTAGGGGAGTTCTAGCCCCATAGCATTGGCATTCTGGAAGCATTGGTCCAACTGAAAGGAAATTGTTGAAGGTAAATTGAAAACATCAAGGTCAAATCAAGAACTCTCCCTTGCCCCACCCCAAATTTAAATAGATTCAAGACAGAGTGAAAAATCTAACTTGATGTCTATGACAGTACTTAAGGGGGATCTAGATTGAATACAGCAGATAGGAAACATATACGAAAAATACAGAAAGGACATACTTGGGGCGTGAGGTAGAGAACCAGACTGATTCAGGAGATCTTTCTGAGTGCAATCATCAAAGGCTGAAGACAGGCTCAGCCCTGGCAGGACTAAAGCATGAGGGGCGAACCACAGCTGCAAAAATGAACCATGGAACTACCCTCTTCTTACTCAGTTTTCAGAGGAAGAGGGCAGTCTTGGTGGGCAAGACCAGGTCAGAAGCATATTAGCTAGTAGGAGCCAGAGGCTATACCACTTAACACTTCCACATCTTCACAGAGATGGTGTGATACAATAGAGACAGTAGGGCTTTGAAGCCAGTTGCTTGAATCTCAAATTTTCTCCTTTTATTAGTTGTGTGATGGTAATTTTCTCTAAACTTCATCTCTTCATCTATAAGATACTGTAAAGAAATTGCCTAATACAAGGTTGGACAAGTAGATGGCAATAAATAAATATTAGTTCTTCTTAAGACAATCTGCATCTGGTTTTAAGACAGCAAAATATTATTTCCAACCTAATTTGCTGATTTGGTGAAAATTCCTCAGATTTTGTTAGACTGGCGTGTCATTTTTGAGCAGACTTCAGGTGACTGGCTGAGCATTGTGTGTAGTTGGGAAGAATTAGATGGAATAAGAACATTTAGATTTTTTAAAAGCTTATGTTTTTTGTTCTTAATTATAGTTTGCGCAAGACCAATTTATTGTTTTTAGGTAAGTACACCTATTGAAAAATGTGTTAATTTATACATATCAATTGCAACATATCAAATTCCATTCACACATTTTACATGTTGGCTTTGCTACAGCAGCCATTTCCTGGATTTGATATAAATTGAAAATTTGAAAGCGTAGTGTGAGTGTTTTTGTTATGTAATAATTTTCCATCTGTTAACTTAGAATTATATACATAGATCTTTGCATTTTTCTTTCCTGTCTCCTAGACATGAACTATAAATAGACTTATTAGGATTAACTTCTGTATTTATTTCCTGCAATTTTTGACGTTTATTTCCTTTTTTTGGTAGTATTCCTTTAAATTCCATAAACTTCATTATCAAGTTAAAATTATTATTTTCTTAAAAGCATCTCTGTGTGATATTTTTATGTTTTGGAGTACACATGTTTTTGTATATATATAATAGAGTATTAATTTTCACTCTATATTAATCAGACTGAATTGTTTTAGTTGAAGGCAATAATTCTTTCTTCTTTAAACAGATTGGAAGTTACTAGGGAACATTACATGGTTCGTAGAATCACTGGGAGAACTGGAGAAACAGACTCTAAGTGTTTAGGAGCAATAACAGAGCTTCATTTCTGAACTGGTCTGATTTGGTTGTTGCTGTCACCATTGACTTCAAAACAATTCCAGCACACAACAAAAATCGATGCCTGGCTTCCTGTTCTCAGGAGCTCAGTTCTATATCAAAGTCTCAGGAGATTCATCTGATTGATGGAATTTAAGGCACATGTCTGCACTCTACCTATAAAAGAGCCTGGGAAAGACTTTTTCTTAAAATTTTAACTTAGGGAAGTGGAATTCAAAATATAGAAATCTATCAAAATGTGTGAGGTATTCAAAATTTTAGGAAAGCCTTGCATGGCATTAGTCCACTGCATTTTACACAGTCTTCTCAAGAATAGTGGAGACTATTGTTTTAAAAGTTTATTCAAAGGCTGACAAAAATTGTATTTACATCATTTCATTTCCATTTTTTATGACTCACATAAACACTCTTTCTCTCCATGGCTAGAAGGTCCTAATGTAATGTCCATAATTGAATTTCTCATCCTTGCACACTCCACCTCCATATATATACTGTCCCCTAGTGCATATACTGCCCCCTATCATTGCTTTTTATCTTAGTAAATGCTATCATTATTCACTGAGAGGCAGCCTTGCTATCTATCTTTTCTTTCATCTTTCTTCCCTACCTAATCACAAAGTCTTACAGATTCTGATTTTGAAATATGTTTCTAATGTACCCACCACACTGGGCATCTGCACTGTCATAGTTGTAGCCCAAGTGAACATCATCTTTTCCTAGATTACTGCAGTAATTTCTTAATGTACTTCCATGATTTTACCTCATGTTATTTGTTAAGATCCCCTTTCACCAAAGAAGATGAGTTCATCCTTTACATACTTAGATGGCAACCCATGTATTTCCTACAGAACTTATCACAATTACATTTTTACATTTGTAATTTATTAACTATTGTTGTAAGTTTTAATATGTCCATGTTTCCCACTGAATTATAAACTCTCTGAAGGCAGGGACTGCAACTGTGCAGTGACAGGTTCCTTATGTATAATGCAGAAACTTAATAAATATTGGTTTAAAGAATGTATGAATGGGCTTAGCATTATGTACTGACCTTGGAAGATTATATAAGTTTTTTCAGGGATTTCTTTCTATGGCTTAGAAGACTCTAAATAATCTTTGCCCAGTGGTTGACCTTTGGGGGAATGAAACCATTTTTAAATTTGAATATCAATCCTCAAGGAAGTAATCAATGAAATAAAATAAAATGCTGTAAAATAAAAGTGTATTCATTCCAGCTGGACCAATGCATGCCCTTTTTTCATAAATTGGCCTCCATGACTATTTAACCAGAGTTAATGACAATGGAAATTTTATTCACTTTTTGGAATTTATATTTTGAATATCAGCTATGTACTAGGTAGGCAGAATGTCCAAAACTTGGAATGTAAATATGATTTAAACATCTTGAATTGCTCAAAATATTGTGGAAGAAATAGTTTTTACAACCTCTCTGTTAGATTATCTAACAATCTATTTCTAATGGAGAAGAAATAAAATACTTAATGGAATTATTAATTTTGCTAGCAGACTGAAGACCAGGGAAGCATCATCTTGAAGAATAACCATAGTTTCACCAGGAAAAATATTTTTAAAAAGGCATTTCAGACAGTGATAATAGGAGAAGTGAAAGTGTAAATTTCCAATGAATGAAGATGGTTGTGTCTCCTGATCAATAACCAGTGAAATTAAACAACATTAAAAAAAAAGAGCAGATATGCAGATATTCCTCAGGCCAGATGAGGGTAAATGGCTTGCCCACTCCATATTGAAGTGTTGTTCTACAGAGACTGCTCTTCACCTACTGAAAACTGGTCCTGTGCTGTTCTTTAGATCACTTAGTGTTGATAGTTTTGTACTTCTCTGTTCATTCTTGTTGACTCCACTACCTTTGTGATACTCTACAGAAACTGTAATATGGTTGGCCAAGGAGAAGATAAGTTTCCTACTTCCTACCAATGCCACCATTCCCTCTCATCCCTACCACACACAACTTCTTCAGGAGCACACATTGTAAATCTCATTCCTATCAAGGCCAGAATAATATGAACTCAAGTTTTTAATCTTGTTTCCTTTTCTTCTCAAATCATTCACTAGCACTTGTAACAAGAGGGACACTGAATATGGAGTCAGATAGACCCAAGTAGAACTCCTGGCTTGGCTACTTGTGGCTTTAGGAATGTTACTTCTCTATTAGATGGTTTCTGCAACTAGAAAATGATGAAGGGAATGCTTCCTTACAGAGTTGGCCACCTGATCATATGGAGCAGCACAAGTAAAAGTGCACATAAAAGGCTGACAATATATGTTCGTTATTTTCATATATAGTTATGGCAACTCCATTGTAACCTAAGTAGTGCATATGGTAGGCTATACTGTCCCAAAACTATTGCTACTAACCATTATGTTAAGACGGTCTCAATGGTGCTTTAACAGTTCACATTACTTCAGTATTCTTAAGTCTACCTGACATGTGAAATCCAGGGTGCTATGGAGAAAGCCCCCACAACCAGCTGTAGGTCTCTGAAAATAATTTATTTTCCAATCTGCAACTCTAAGGATGGAGATGGGGTGAACTTTATATTTCTCCACTGGGCCACAAGTGTGTTTCCTGTGAGATAGATGCTCAATATCTGTCAACGAATGACATTTATATGCACATCTTCTTCCTTACCCAACCCTAAGCAAATGCCTTATGGTGTGGCTGTGAATTAAATAACGTACCAACTCTTCCCAATAAAATGAAAACAAAGAAAATTGTGTTTGCCCTCATCAGTAAACCTATGCAAGCAAATTCCTCTTCCTTCTTCTCTTGTACTCTCACTCTCCCCCATCCTCCCCTTTCCATTTATGAGGAATGAAAGCAAAGCAAGATCCTGCCCACTTTTTTGAGTTTATTGTTCTGACTGCTAGGCATCTGTGTCCTGCTGCTCCTTCTGTGTAGAAACCATTAAGCTTTTCTTCCATTTGCTTCAAGATGCTTTAAGAGTCATGTCAGTAGGATGTAATTAGAAAAGACAAGAACAGCAGGGAAAATGCCAGACAATTACTAGGAGACCCAGGGTAAAAACAAGGTTGAGACAAACTAGTTTATGTGAAAAGAAATTCTGATTACCACCATAGTTATTATTGGTATTTAACATTTATTGAGCACCGACATGGAGTTACACACTGTACAGAACATAGAATTAAACTTTTTTTTTTTTTCTAGCCAGGAATTAACATTTAAAAAGCTGTGAGATTCTTCCAAAGCTGCTAGTCTCAAATGATACTCTCCTGTGAGAAAGGATGGAGGCTTCTAATCCTATGTAGTTCTGATGAGGAAATAAGATAATAAACATGAAAATTAGAATTGCTTATAGTGAGCGCTCAATACAAATTAGTTACTCATAGGAGGAAGGTAGGCTTAATAATTCCTAATAGTATTAACTCAATTGAAGCTGTTGGCCTGCTTGAGGATGTTGCTTTCCCATATATAAAGTTGAACTCTTCAAATTGTGCCTTGCTGTTATAAAATCTCTGCAAACTACTGTAATTCATTTTTTCTTGAGAAAGTGTTTAGACATTTTTATAGCATTTGAATATTATCAAATGTAAATATTTAATCCTGGGTAGGTCAAATAATATCATAATTCCTTCAAAGGCAAAAATTTGTCTTTTACATACGTGTAGATCTCATACCTGAAAGAGTTCCCGGTAAATAATAGGTGATGAAAGAGTGAATTAAAGAAGAAATGAATTGGCCGGGTGCAGTGACTCATGCCTTTACTACCAGCACTTTGGGAGGCTGAGGTGGGTGGATCACGAGGTCAAAAGATGGAGACTCTCCTGGCAAACATGATAAAACCCTGTCTCTACCAAAAATACAAAAATTAGCTGGCTGTGGTGGTGCACACCTGTAGTCCTAGCTACTCGGGAGACTAAGGCAGGAGAATCACTGGAACCCGGGAGGCAGAGTTTGCAGTGAGGTGAGATTGCGCCACTGCCCTCCAGCCTGGAAACAGAGCAAGACTCCATCAAAAAAAAAAAAAAAAAAAAAAAAAAAAAAAAAAAAAAAAAGAAGGAAAGAAAGAAAGAGAGAGAGAAAGAGACAGAGAGAGAGAGAGGAAGGAAGGAAGGAAGGAAGGAAGGAAGGAAGGAAGGAAGGAAGGAAGGAAAAGAAAATAAAGACAATAAAAAATATTTAGAAATTAAACTACAAAAAAACATGAGTTTTGCATTTTCTATAAAGAAAGCTACTTGTAGGAAAAAAAGCCCTTTAGTCAGCCTCATCAAGCTGTGACTGTGCGTGCCACGAAACACAACCAATATTTTCATGTGGTGATGAGATAACATGTAAAAGCCAAGAAACTTCTAATGTATGTTTGCTATTAGCCCAACTCTTGTTAAGTCCAGTTAATTCACATTTATTTGGTTACTTAGGAATGAGCTTATTCTTCTAAGTGCATTTTCAGACAAATAAAAATTACTCTTTTGAGTGCTGAAACTATTTTGGATAGATATCTTTCCAAAATATGTATACACCTCTTTTCTTTCTGAAGTAGAGCATAATCTGTTAAGTTTTAATCTGTACATTCTGGGAATCGTGCTGGAAAATTGGAGCAGATTTAGAAAATAACTTTCCACAAGCTTCACAGTCCAGGGCATAGATCCTGAGCCTGTTGCCTTCCATCATGCAACAAGACATCTGAGAATTCAAAATTCCAGTCTGTTTTTTTGGGTGGTTTTAAAGGATGCTTTCTCGGTAGGAAAAGATAATATACTTTATTTAATAAGTGGTTTTAAAAACTTGGATATATTCAAAATTAAGTGAAACTCTTGAATGCTACTCTTTCTTAGTTCTGCAGAGTATATTCTGTTGGCTATGACTGCAGAACTTTATGACAACCATCGTTATGAAAGGCACACCTTAGGAAAAACAGTTTAACAGGGTGAGATAATGAAGATTTGCCTTTTTGTCTGTTTGTTTGCTTGTTCTAGGTCAGACTTAAATATCTGTGATTGCTATTCACATAAAAACAGGGTAAAGTGACTTTTTTCTCTGCTCATGCATAAAAAGAAAAGAGATGGCTCTTATTTCCTCAACTAATTGAGTGAATGGAACTGGATGTCTCTACCAACGTTTGTAACATGATTTACCCTGAGCTTTGCCTCCTCCATTTTCTTCCCACACTCACTGGTAGTCATAGTCAAATGTAAATGGGTAAATGTAGATTTAGCCAAGAGGCGTATTCCTCCCAGTTGGTGACTTGCTTTAATTATGTCTGCTCTTTAAACTGTCCCTAAGTTTCCAACTTAGGCCAAGCAATCCACTACTGCAATCATTAGCCCCTCCCAATATGAGTTTGTCCCCTCAATCTGGGCCTGACTTCTTTTCCTTTCTGAAGCTAAGCCATGGCCTGAAATTTCTTTTGCAAATTGGAAACTTGCAAACAAACTCTAGTTGCCTCCTTTACTATTCAACAACACATTCTTGGATTATTATTTGCCCATGATGTAATATGAAGGAATAGAAATTATACTTCTCTAAATACAATTTGTTAGAGATTAAACAGTTTAAATGAACTATAAACACTTAGAAAGGGAATTGGAAAAACAATTCTCACAGAAAATGAAAAATGTGTGAAAATTATTTTTATTGCATTAGTTTCCACTGCTGCTGTATTTTGAATACTTGCCAAATTGTGTGGATAATTAGCATGGTTTCAAAGGCAAATATATTGATTAGTTTGTATGTGAGAAATAAATTTATTGTGTATGGCTTATTTCTTCTTGCATTCTTACATAAAGTAAACATAGCCCAACTGACTAAAATATTGCTGCATGTTCTACCACAGGGTGACCCTAAATTCACAGAGTCATAGATTATGCTTAACTTTTTAAGCCATAACTAATTAATAGCTGTGACAGGCTTACATGGCAGCCTCCTTAAAGCAGAGAAGTCTAGGTTGTTGACATGAAAGAAAAGCTGTATTAATAAAAGAAAAATATCTGCCTTTGATACAAGTAGAACATGTATACAGTTTTTGTTCCCCTTACTTTGACAAATGTAGAAGTATTATTGCTGATTCAAGATCCACAGCTATAATTACTGCCAGGATCATTCAGAAGTCCCAAAGGTTGCTGCTGGTTCTCACATTATTGCATTGTGCTCATTTGTGAATGCCTCAGGTGAACTGTTTTAGTCTTCCTTCAGTGGAACTACTAGACCAAGTTCTGCAGGGCACTATATGGTATAATTTCCCATGACTGATTCTCAGTAAAGCCTAGTGAATATGGTAAAACAAGTCCTGAGCGCTCCTGAGCATAGTAAAATAAACCCCGAGTGCTCTTATGGCACTTGGGTCCATATCTTGATCGCTTTTGGTTTGTTTGGCCATAGGTTTCCACTGAGCCATCAAAATGAGCTTTAAGGTGGGGAATTCTATTTCAGGGTCAGCCATGTGATTCTTAACTGGAAGACTGCAGAAGGCAAGAATGCCCTTGCATTCCCTATGTCTTCTGCTCCAGACACTTCTACCATTTGACCTAGAAGTTAGGAAAACATAAAACAAAAGTTGTACAAGAATGGAACTTGAAAAACAAAAAGGATGATTGTGTCATCATCAGAAGTAACACATTCTGATTTAGGCATTGATGTGAGATTCAAGGGTCAGTGCCACTTATTGGATATAACAGTGTTGGAGTCAGGCAGACTTGTGTTTGGATCCTGGCTCTGCTCACTGCCAGCTGGCTGACCTTGGCCAAAACACTTAACATTTCTGCACCTTTGTATCTTTGGTATGCACAACAAAATGTATATAAAAACACTAACCAGACAAATTTATTGTAGGGCTAAATAAAATAAGGAACAGCACTTAGAATAGCTTAGATGCTCAGCAAGCAGAAGTTAGTTTTCTCCATTAATATAATGGTAGTATTAATAATAAAGTTAAAATAAACCCCTATCAAAATTTAAATAAATTTATTCCCCCGAAATCTGAAAATGTTGTTCAAATGGCTACAATGTAAAGAATATCTATTATATTTCCGATAGAAACATCATATTTCAAAGCTTACAGGTAGACTCATGGGAAGGTAATCCACTTAGGGACCTGGTTTAGTCAAAAAGTCATTTCTGGGGATATTTTCATCTTTTAAGTCATTAATCATCTCTTCAGACAGGAAGCTTCTTGGACATTTATTATCTTAAGGGACATGTTTTGCTTATTCTGCCAATTTGAGGCAGTTTAGTGAACAATGAAATTTTAGAAATTGTGAAAATAATAAAATATACCTGGACTGGAGATTCAGTGAATAACCTTTAACAAAAATCTGGGCAACAGCCTGCTAACCAAGTTTGAAATACTGTCAGAGAACAGGGGACACAAGCTTTGGGTTTTACTTACTTTGTGACTCAGCCAACAGCATTATTTGTGATTCTCACGAGAATGAGTATATGACATGAATGTGACCTTTACTTGCTATACATTTGACAAAGTCTTCATTGTGGTCTTTTTTTTTCTTCAGTGATTATGTATCTTCCATCTCCTTTCCCCTTCAGAGTCCTCTATCCAGGAATAGTCTATACTTTTCATTCCTGTTTCTAGTTGCATCAACTTTTTCTTCCACTATCATCTCTGAAAGCCTATGATACTGTACTGCCAGCAAATTCCTGAAACTGGGATTTGAGACTTATTATTCCATGGTGATATCTCAACTTTCATCTGGCAATAGTTTATTACATTGAAATACAGAAGCCAGAATATTAACTAATGTTTATACCCTAACTCCACACAGATTTACCTTTGGTATCTCAACATTTTGTAAGTACACAGAGGAATAAATGATAAAATCAGAGCTATCTTGCTAATACTGATATGGGAGGGAGGACGGAAATGCTAGGTAGAGAAAGGCAGGTCTCTGGTTAGGGCTTCACCCCCTGGACCTGTGCCCATGGACCTAGGTAAGGACAGGCACTCCTGCATTCGTGCCCGTATGTTGCATTTTCCAAGACCACGCTGACCCTCCATGCCCCCATCCTGTGCTTATAAAAACCCTGAGACCCTAGTGGACAGAGACACAAGTGACTGGACATCGAGAGGACGTCGAGGGGAGCATGCCGGCAGAAGAACACACCAACAGACGTTGGCAGGAAAGGAGGTCATCGACCAGTGGAACAACGCGGAGTTTGGCCAGGGCAGCTGGGAGAACAGCCTGGCTGCTGAGTGGCCCAACTCCAGGGGAAACCACTTTCCCACTTCCTCCTCTTCTGGCTCCCCCATTTGTTGAGAGCTACCTCCACTCAAGGAAACCTTGCATTCATTCTCCAGGTGTGACTGAGTTCTTCCGGTACACCAAGGCAAGAATCCCAGGATACAGAAAGCCCTCTGTTTTTGTGATAAGGCAGAGGTTCTAACTGAGCTAACACAAGCTGCCTATGGACAGCTAAAGTAAAAGAGCACCCTGTAACACACGCCCACTGGGGCTTCAGGAGCTGTAAACATTCAATCCTCTACACAGCCATGGGGTTGGAGCCCCACAACCTGTCCATCTGCATGTTCCCAATAGGGATTTGAGCAGCAGGGCACCAAAGAAGTAAGCCACACTCCCATCGCAGGCCCTGCGAGGGGGATAGGGGAACATTTTCCATTTCAATACTGTCTCAAGGAGTTGGTAGTTGAAAGGACGATATAGAATAGTGAAAGCATTACTTTCGTAAATCACAAAATATATGCCTGACATTTATTTCCATGCAACACATTTATCAATATATTTCTAATAAGGCAAAACTCTAGGGCATTATAGCATCTCTAGGCTCATTTTTGGAATAGCTGTCTTTGATTTTGGTTGATTGTTAGAATTCTTAGTAACAAAGCACAAAGTTGCTGAATTACTTCCCTGTGGTCACATAGAACAAGGCAGGAGGTATTAGGAATAGAATTTGAGGACTCTTGATATTTAAGTTCTTGCAGTAACTATTAAGCACATATCCCCTTTATTAACTAATCAGAAGGCATATCTGGTGTCATTAAGTAAACCGTATGTATATCAGGCAGAAAACGTGCAGCACAATTTCTTTCCTTTTGCTGTCAGCGAGTGCAGTGTTACAATTTTGGAACAGAAAACATTTGAAATGCCATGAGGCTTTTGCAGATACATCAGGCTTGGAGCCCTGGAGAGGAAACTGCTACAGTTAAATGAGTTTACTAACCGGTACAAGTTGACATTTCACCCCCCCTGCCTTCTGGCACATCCTATGGAAATAAGAATCAATCTGGACATGCAAATAATTTTAGAATATGTATATTATTGTAATTGATTTTATAATGCTGTCACCTATTTCCCATTCAACTCATCCTGTTTAGTAAAAATAAAGTAATATGTGGCCACAATGCTATGAGAAGCCACTGATTACAGGGTATAGTAACAATAATACCCCAGTTAGACTCTGGTGGTTTGTTAGAACACGGAACACCCTCAGCTTTGCTTTGAGCTATTAATTAACCAACCAGTCATTAACTGCTGCTAACAATTGATTTGGAAGGAATTATTGCTTAAATAGCAGGAGGTATTTAAGAGGAAAATAAATTAAAACAAAGAACTGCTTGATCCTGAGAAAAAAAAATAAGAGTTCTTGAAATATAGAGAATAGCTTCAAGGGCTCTGTAATTATCAAGTGTTAAACAATTCTTTAGAAGCATATTTCTTTATTTTATTTTATTTTTCTAGAAATAGAGACAGTGTGTCTTATAATCAAGGACCCAACTGTCTTTGAATGATCGAAAATGAAATGATGCTATCAGAAGAATAACTGAAGTAGTAAATTGCTGTTTTAGTATGTTACCACAAACATTTACATAGATAACAATTATACTATCTTGGCAATGTATTACAGAAATTTAGTTTGCAAATAAAATTTTTGAGTAAACAAAACAAAACAACAAAGTATCTCTTGTCGTGAGCTGAATAACATGGTGCATTTAATGCATGATTTCAAAGCCAAGATTTTTACCTTCAATCTGTCCTTGGGATGGTTTACGTTAAGGTCATAGCCTCTCTTATGATTCTCCTCATTACCTTGAGAATAGGGTTTTCAGGAGTTACTGGTTTTGATGTAAAGCAGCAAAAGGAAAACTAATAGTATACCAAAGGAAATAAAGAAAATCTGTCGTATTTGAGTGAATTATTTTCCCTTATACTAAAGTCAGTTTAGGAATTACCACGCCAATTATCCCAATAATTTTTTTAAAGCAAAACCAAGTTTGCCTGCCTTGAATTTCAATTAAACTTATTGAGCATTCGCTGTGTATGAGGAACAGAAGTAGCCTTTCTCTCTGTCTGAATTGCTAATGAACCAAGATTTTATGAGCAATTTTAATCTGAACGTTAAAGGTCAGAGATCCCCAAACTGTAAGATACTTGCTTTGTCCAGTCATTATATGTATAAAAAATATCTTCTGAAATTTAATATAGTCTAATTTGTCTTAGGACTTTAAGTGGTTAATCTTTATGATATCTTCTTAAAGCTGTAAAGCTGTAAGTGATGATTTTGCTGAAGGGTATCCTTTCTTAGAAGTATTTTGAAAATTTGGCAGGCGTTGATTCTTATGTTTCATGGTACAGGGAGGGGTCTTCTGACATTTAGAAGACAGGGATCTAGGGATATACATATAATGTAATTTTTGAACATTTAATACATACCAATTTTCTTAGGAATGCAAACACTATGAAAACTAAAAATGAATTGCTCTTTGTTTTGTTAGGAAATGTACCAAGAATGATTTACAATTTTGTAAATGCACATCACTGACAATGATGCTATTTATGGTATTAGAGCTGCTAATATATACACCTGTGTCAGCTTGCATTTGTAGCTGTTACAGTCAAATATGTGTAGGCAGTCTTCATTTTGCATGGCATCATGTTAACTGAAACCTGTGCATACTGAAGTTGTGTGTCCTTGCTTTGCACAATTCTGATATACTCAGTTTCAGTTAACACAGTACCATACAAAGTGAGCACTACTTGGAATGAAAGAGATTTGAAAATTTGAGATTTCCTTAACAGATTGACTTAAAAATAAACATTATTCAATAAATAGACAGAAAAACAATCCAGGAATATCACTACACGTAGTTAATAAAGTCTGTTTAAAATATAATCAATAAAGTCTGTTTCAAAAATTCTTTTTTTCTCTCATAAACTCTTAAATATGGAAGTCAGTAGGTGATAAATGTTGTGAAAGTTATGTTGAAATAATTTATTTATTTATGTTTTGCATGCATCTTGATTTAACCTGACTTCTTATATTCCTTTTTTTTCCAATCTACCATTAATTTCTAGTTGCCTATTGAAGTATATTGCATCCAGGGTTGTGATAATTAATTTTATGTGTCAGCTTGGAGGATATTTTTGGACTAAATTAACATTAAACTTGGCAAACATTGGGCAAATCAGATTGCCCTTCATAGTGCGGATGGGCCTCATACAATCAGTTGAAGGCCTGAATAGAACAAAGGTCTGTCTTCCCAAGCAAGAGAAAATTCTCCAGAAGACTGTCTTTGAACTTTATCAGCAGCATTGGCTCTCCTGGGTCTCCAGTCTGCTGTCACACACTGCAGATTTGGACTTGCCAGCCTTTATAATCACGCGAGCCAATTGCTTTTAATAAATCTCTTATTATGCACACATACAACACATACACACACACACACACCCTATTGGTTCTGTTAGTCTGAAGAACCCCCTGACTAATACAACAGTCTTTTTGTTTTTTTAATAAACATACAGTAGAGTTGGTGTCTTTTGTGTATGTGTGTGTGTATAGCAGTATGAGTTTTAGCATGTGTGTAGACACAGAACAGTTCCAAGATACAGAGTAGTTCCATTGCTGCAAAAATTCTTCTCAGGTTGTCCCTCAGTGAAGTCACACACTTCACTCCTGAGTCCTGGCAATGAGTGATCTATTTTCTGTTAAGGTCAGTATAGGCTTTGTCTTTTTTAAGTATGCCATGTAACTTGGATCATACAGTATGTAACTTTTTGACATTGTCTTCTTTTACTCAGGATTATGCCTTTGGGATTCAATTAAGTTGTTGCATGTATCAATAATTTGTACCTTTTATTACTGAGTGATAATCCACTATATGCCCAAAGGCTTTTTATATACAAGATATTTTTTCATGCATTGTCATATGTTGGGATTTTTAAAGTAAGAGATATCTTTTCTTTGATGCAGTTTTTACTATACATAACATGATACATAGAGTAAATTATTTTGATGTAAGTGTTATAAGAAAGGCTCAGCTAATTTGTAAAAATATACTTCTGCATTATTACTTGCTTTTTAATTACTTAATTAAATTTTTAATCACTACTTTAATTAAGGTTTTTTTTCTTTATCATGATAACAAATCTACTGTGTTATTAAATACCCTATCATTGATTCTAATTCCAGTAGCCTCTTGGACTTCTGCACTTACATTTTCTTGTACTTCTATAAAATTACATTGATGCCTTCAGATATAGTCTTGTCTGTCCATTTACATGTTGAAATGCACGTTATTTTATTATAACATTGAAACCACATTACCTCATCAATATATTTGATATCTCATTTTTATACTAATTAGGATGTTGTTTTAAATTTTTAGAAAGTTAAACTTATTGGTGCATAACATGTATGAATTTCATTTCAACGTATAAATAACTAATTTTTCTAGATGTAGGGCATTAGGATAATTCTGAGAACATTGCTTAAGTCTTATGCCTATAGCTACTTAAATATTTCTTGTTTTTCCTTCTCTAGAGACATTAGAACCTACTAGTTCAGCTAGATGACCTCTCACTTACCTTCGTATTCAAAGAATTTAGAATATCTATTTAAAGGTATGAATGTGGGTTTTTCACTCATGGTCTATCAGTCAGCTGAGGCAGAGTAATGTTGCAACAATTAACAGCCCCTAAATCTTCGTAGCTTTCAGTAACAAAAGTTTATGTCATGCTCTTATTACCTGACCATCCTGGAGATGCTCTTCCGGGGGGAACCCAACTGCATGGATGAAGGCCAGGAATATAATAGGTGTTTAGAGAGTATTGACTACAGTGGTCAAAAGGAGGTAGAAAAGGGAGCAAATAATTTTTTGAGAAATATTGCTGTGGGAACATGTGAAATCAGTTTTTAAGTTTAATATTTTTTCAGCATATCTAACAAATGTACCTGTTGATAATTTTATTATCTAACATTTAAAAATGTTATCATGCCTTATATTTGCATATTTCTGATAACTTCTCTTACCTGGTATACTACTCCACCAATCTCCCACATCTTACTCAAAATTTAAAAGTCCTACAAAGGACTTTGCCATGAAAATGAACAATAATGGTAAGAACAATTGGCAATATTTGTTGAGTGTTTGCTCTGTGCTAAATACTGTCCTAAGTATTTTATAGGCATTAACTCATTTAAACATCACAACAAATCTAAGAGCACAGTATTGTCATTAATCCTCAAATTTGTTAATTAAGAAACTGAGGCATAAAGAAAACAAAATGATTATTATTTTAGATGATGCATTTGGATATTTAGAAACCTAAAGGAACAAACTTAAAGATAATAGAATTAATAAAATAACCATGGTGTCAGGAAAATACCATAGTAGATAAGAGTATTGAGAAAGATTTACCACCTTCCCTCCGTATAGGCTCTTTAAGAATCTATTAAACCATAACCTCAACCTCATGACCTCAAACAACCAGGCCGGGGAAGCACACCTGGTCTGAGGTCAAACAGAACACCTATTTTGAGAATTGAAGCCAAGAAACATGGAGACTATGTCAATTTGTGATTGGAGTGAGGACCGTGTCAAGCCACTGGAACAACCTCAAACCAAATCCAACCACATGCTGGACAGTCTCATGACAAGCAAAAACTATGGGAAGGCAGAGAAAGTCAACTGTTAGAGAAACAGAAGAGAAAATTGAACTGAAATTTAGCCTGAGATATAATTAAAAGGAGCCACTCAATTCAAGAATGTGGGGCAAAACATTCCAGGAAGAGTGACAGCAATTGCAGAGGTTCTCAGACAGAGCATACTTGGTAGGTTGAAGACACAGAAAGAAGGACAGAGAGGAGGAGCAGAGTGAGGTCAGGGAGCATAATTCTGGATGAGATCAGAGAGCTAGCAGCCAAACCCAGAGCAGGCTGGTGGGGCCCTGTGAGAGGCCTGGATTCCTTCATTGGGAAGCCCAGCCCAGCTCAGTTCTGTATCCCTTTGAAGCTGTTCCTATTGGCTTTGTTGAATGAAATCTCACCTTCTTTGAAGCTTTCATAGCATATACCTCTAGCAATTGGCATACAAAGTCTGAATCACAGATTTTTTTTTTAGTGCTTTATTTTCCTGAGGATATTAGGTCTTAGAAATCAGGGGTCATGACTCCTTGTACTCTCTACAGACAGTAGTGAGTTGGTATTAACTTGGTGTCAGTAAATATTTGTTGGCTCAAAAAGGGGATAATTATCAAGTATTCCTAGTCAGTGTCCAAATTTCCTTACTGCAGTCTCTCCATGAACATTTTAAACCCATGTTATGTGGCACAAAATTGTTAACTGAGGCTTCCCTTTATCAAGTTGGCTTCTCAGTGAACCTCATGACTGTGGATTAAGAAAACTTTTGTTATGGGATTGTATGTTTGAGAGGCTGGAAACTGGGGAGCACCATATTGTAAATCCAGGCAAACAGGGGTTGTGCTTAATGGTTTATACACAGTTCTTATTTAATCTTCAAACAACCCTAAGAAGTCACAACTACTGTGTGGGAAAATCAGTCACCCAGTCAGGCTTGTTGAGCCCTGAGCCCATGTGCTTCACCACCAGGCTAAAGTTGCTCAGTTTGCCCTGATGAAAGAAGGTGATTTTCCTTTTCTTTTGTGCTCAGGCCTACTTACACATCCAGCACCTTCACTCTGGTGCAGGCTATACTTTACAGATGGGTGAGATTCTCATTTTACTCTAATATTTATAAAGCCAAATGATTCAAACTTTGTAAAAAATGAAATTAAACAGCAATCTTGCTCTTCTTGTAGCACCTTCCTGTTCTACATTTTTTCTGATATTGACTAAGAAATTTTAATACACTCAGCTGTGCTTAGTGCTTACAATTGAACTACATATCACCAAACCAAACTGTTTCATGAGACTGTATTTACAAGAAAAGACATGGAGAATTGTGTGTATTTTTCTACTTCAGAAGAAAAATGTTCCATAAGATCTTCTGAAATCTTTGACAACAGCCATTATTTGGTTTTTGTGTATAGCTGAGATTCACATTAAATATTTGAATGTTTGATAATAACTGGATAAATAATTATTGTTATCCAAATGGGTAGATCATAATGTGTAAACTTATCTTTTGTCTTTGAAAATGGTCAGCAGGGCCAGGTGCGGTGGTTCACGCCTGTAATCCTAGCACTTTGGGAGGACGAGATGGGTGGATCACCTGAGGTCAGGAATTTGAGACCAGCCTGGCTAACATGGTGAAACCCCGTCTCTACTGAAAATACAAAAATTACCCGAGTGTAATCCCAGCAGCTGCTTGGGAGGCTGAGGCATGAGAATCGCTTGTACATGGGAGGTGGAGGTTGTAGTGAGCCGAGATTGTGCCACTGCACTCCAGCCTGGGTGACAGAGTGAGAGACTCCAACTAAAAAAAAAAAAGAGAGAGAGAGAGAGAAAAGAAAATGGTAAGCAGGATCTACAAGAATACTCTAGGTATAAAGTAACAGTTCATTTTATGAACAAGAACAATATGTCAACCGAGACTGTATTTTACAAGCTTCCCCAAGTTAGAAACAACCCCACCAGATTGCATATATGATTTAACTATGATTTCTTATCTATGATTATCTTATCTAACTTAACTATGATTTCCAATGGAAGTTGTGGTTTGGAAATCTTTCCTTCAGCCTAGGAGAACCTTCAGGGTGTTATGTTCTTGGCCCAGGGCTTGGCTTTGTGGCTGTTGTTGGCTGCAGATGGTCCTTGGGAAAGTTTTAAGTCTCTGCTTCTCATGTAGGCTTACCCACACTATAATATTTATGTGAAGCCTGAGGCTGAAAACATCAGTTTTAGCCAATAAAAGGTAAATAAAAGAATCATTTTTATGTTATAATATGCATTAATATATGATGAAACAGAAAGCAAAAGTGGCACCAATTTTTAAATATAAATATTAGTGCAAATGCAATTGTTTTTGCCATTATTTTTAATGGCAAATATAACAACCTAATACAACAAAGGCTTTCCAACAAAAGTCACATTTAGAATGCCTAGGATCAGGTTCCAATTACCTCTGCCATTTATGAAGCAATTGACCTTACTGTTTAAGACCCAGCCTTAAGCAGACTTCTATGGTTTGAATCCTAGCTCTGTTCCTTCCTGACTGTGTGGCTGTGAGCAAATTATTTAACCCCATTGTGTCTCTAGGGAGGTGTCTCAGTTCCCTTTTCTGTAAAATGGGGCTCACACTAGCCATGCTTGCCCCCTAAACTTGTTATGGAGATTATGTGAATTAATATGTGTAAAGTGCTGAGAGCTCTTCTGGCATATAGTAAGTGCTATATAAGTGTTTGCTAAATAAATTAAATTAACTTAAATTGGGACCACAGTAGTAAATTTTGAGAAAATTTAATTTCTGCTACCATAGGAGTACTGACTGAGAATAGCAGAAAGATGCCCAAGACCCTCTTTTGCTTGCTCCTGTTTTGCTTTCCTTTCTCTCCCTCACCTGGGGAACTTATCTGTAACTATATTTATATCATCACCCTCACCAAGCACTTGAACCCATCTTTTGATTTCAAATTCTTTGTTCTTTCAATTGTACCATATAGTCCAAAGGATACAAATGTGTCTCAGTTTGCTTCTCAAACTTTCATGTGTCTATAAATCACCTAGGAATGTTGCTAAAATATAGTTTCTGATTCCATAAATCTGGACTAAGTAGCTGCACATTCTGCATTTCCAACAAGCTGCCAGGTGATGCTCTTGCTTCTGGTTCCAGGGTCACACTTGAGTAGCAATGCCCTAGTATATCTCACCATCTTTGCATATATATATAGAGAGAGAGTTGGCACCAATTTAAATATGTGCTTCTACTTTGAGCTCCAGGCCCTTATAGGTCACCACACATTATTGTGGCTCTCTACTCTTTAATGTCTCATGAGTACGAGGAAATTGGCCACAACATAACAGCGACATTTTGCATGCCCACCCATCTGCTCCTTTTCTGTTACACACTGCTGGGAAGTGAGCAGAGAGTTTCTAAAACCTTGTCCCCAAGTCAATATGCTCCATGAAAATTTGGCCATAGAATCTTCGGAGAATTTGTGCTCCAAAGTTGCAGGCAGAGAGCCTTTCCTGGACCCAGAAGCAGATGGCAGTCCTGTGGGTGGTGCCCCTGAGGGGTGGGAAAAGTATGATTC
This sequence comes from Pygathrix nemaeus, assembly GCA_004024825.1. Classification (NCBI taxonomy): domain Eukaryota; kingdom Metazoa; phylum Chordata; class Mammalia; order Primates; family Cercopithecidae; genus Pygathrix; species Pygathrix nemaeus. Next base: position 80,789 of record PVHW010006357.1, on the reverse strand, counting down.
TCTGACGGTCACATAGAGGGGTTGCCAACCTGAGGCAGGGCTCTCAGCAGGAGTAGAGATGGGTTGGGCTCAAGAGGAGAGATGGAGCAGGAACTCCTTCCATGTGCTGCGCCAGCAGTTTTGGGCTCTGGGCTGGGCTGAGTTATTAACACAATCCAAGGAGAAATGTACACAGAGATGTTCCCAGTGGGATACTCACAGGAACACTCTTTCCAACTCTCCACCCTCTTCCAGAGCTCTGTGAGAACACATCAACAATGCTATGAGGTTAATGAACCCATAAAATCATCATTAGTTTTTCAGCTTTTAAAATTATGTGCAATAATTGGCTCTTTGGATGCTTGTCAAGGGACCAGTTGCCAAAAACTTCTTCCCAGGAAAAGTTTTATTCTTCCCAGGAAAAATTTGAAATCTCACCTTCAAAATAATAGTTGTCCTTCAATACTTTAAAAATGTGAATATTGCAGGGTAACATTACAATATACCCCTTTGTAAGAAAAGTAGATATATAAAAATAGAATACAGATTCAAAAAACATGTATCAGCAGATTATGTACCTTCTATGCACTGGGAAAACTATACTGAACCTAATATAATATTTTCCTCCTTTGGAGACTTCCTGGACCTGTCCAGAATAGCTGAACTTCGTGTATACTGTCAGGCTATATGGGTAGGTGCCCCAGGATAACAGGCAACTATGTCCAGCAAGTGCCATCTGCTGCTCTTGGCAGTGACCAAGCCTGCAGATTGAAGTCCTTCTGCAAAACCTCATCTCCCAGAGCTCACCAGCAGGGAGTTGGCACAGGTGACTCTGTCAAAACGTTCTTTCCTGTGCCCTGTGTTCTGAACAAGTTCTGGGAAAATTTAATTCATACATTACCATTTTTTGACCACTCTCTCTGATTATTGTTATGGCTTTAAAATAATCTCAAATGTCATCCAAAGTGCAAGAGGTCATGCCCGAAAGAGGCCAGAGAAAGTCACAAACAAAAACTCCTTTGCCACATTGTAAGACTAGCTTAGGAGTTAGGGTTTTCTCATTCCTGCATTCTTTTCTTGGGCCCATATTCTCTCTCCTTTAATTCTCTTCACTCTGACCCTTTCCCCTTTGAACACAATACTCCTCCACCAGATGACCCACATAACCACTGAATCATTCAGCAGTGGGACAACTTTTCATTGAACTCCTCAGGGCCTTAGGTTTGGTGTTTATAAAATGGGGATAATATAATAATCTTGCAGGATGATGTCAGTGAAACCATTTAAAAAATAAATGATCATATATTAACTTCTTCCACAATTATTTGATTAGGAAACAGAAAACAGAAAAGCTCTCCAAAGAACTCTAGTGATTCTGAAAATTTCTAAGAGAAGTTGGGGTTCTCTAAAATGCTGTAGCTACCAACATCCTTTCATTGGATTACACATATTCTGGAATAATTATATTTTCTTTGATTTATTCCCTTCCTACTTCCCTCCTTTTCTGCCTGACTTTTCTCTTTTATGTCTCTCTTCTTCTCTTTTCTCCATTTTTCCTGACTATTTCTCTCCCCAATCTCCTGCTTCTCTTTCTCTACAGAAAGCAAACACAGAGAAGATCTTGCTTGGTTTGGAACACTATTTCTGAATGGGTGAATGAGTTAAGTGTAGACTGAGATCATCTAAAACAATAATAGTTTATACCCCTACTATGGTGATCGTTAGTGCAACTTGCCAAGAATTTCTGGTGCTCTGCATTCTGGGGATATGGTAGGATTGCACTCCCTAGGCCACTATGGTTGGCTGTGTGACTAGTTCTGACCAACAGCTGTGAGCAGATGAGATGTATGCTACTTCTGGGCAGGAAAATCTGATTGCTTATATGAAACCCTCCAGAACTGTATCTCCCTGGACCAGCAACTAGAAATGTTTGAGACGATACCTGTTCTATCAGCCCGGGCCCATGATTAATTACAAAATACAGAGGTCTTAAGAGACACATAAGAAACATAGATTATGAGTGAGAAATAAACTTCAGTTACTTTAGGACCCTGAGATTTTAAGAATTAGTTTTTACCATGGTAGAAGTTAACCTGATTCGACTGGTGCATTTACAAACCTGTGAGCTTCTCTAGGGAAGAGAAGAAAGGAAAGAAAACTGTTACTATTTCTGTGAGGTACTTTCATAACAACAAATTGTTATGAATAACAAAATGATATTCTTCATTCTTGACCCAAAGGATTCAAGCTATAGTTTTCAATAGTTTTTTGTTTGTTTGTTTGTTTGTGTTTTTTTTTTTACTGCTTCGTAGTATAATACTGCCTTTAGCATTTTTTAACATAATTTTTTTTTTTAACACAGAGGTAGCTAAGATCATGAGCAACACTTCCAAGTTGAAGACCTAGGTCAGTAAACATAAACTCTCATGGTAACAATCTAAATCTTAACAGAGAATTTGAAGGAAAGCAGTCACCATTTTATTTATCTACTGTATTCATTTTTCAAATATTTATTGAGCACCTACTTGGTCAGGTGTTATGTTATGTAGTAGAAAAATAGTAACCAATTTAGAGAAGTACTTTACTGTACTTTGAGCTGTTTTCCACATATTACCTAATTTTATCTCATAATAACAAAATGTTTGCTCTATTTCAAAGATAAGGAAGCTGAGACACAAAGAATTAAGTAATTTGTCAGACCGACTCAGGTGGGCAGTAAAAAAACTGGGACATAACCCCTATTTTCACACTGAAATCTGTGTTAAGTATTTCATCGTTACAAGAAAAGACCACTGGGGCAAAGAAGAAAATGAGAATGTGATTATAAAATGTATCATTATTTGCATACTAGTAAAAAGGAATTTTTGATGGTGAGTATATGGAAGACTTATTTTGTGGACCCCTGAAATTGTAGACAACCCATAAAAGTCCCTGAAAGTAGTCAATGACCAAAAAACATTAAAAGCAACACTGTTCCACAATTATATAGCAATTATATAGCATAGCAAAGAGATACCAGAATTCCACTTTTTCGCATTATATTTTCCATGAATTCCAACACTGATAAAGAAATAGTATCACATTTTCTTTCTTTATTTGTACTTATAAAATTAAATAAATAAAAATAATGTGAAAGGCAAGCCAAAAATTTTATTTGAAATTTTTTCCATGTTTTATTGATGGCAGTCCTTGAGAAGGGGTTCTTGAGTCTATTTTCTCTTTCATAGAATTATTGAATAATGGAGATGGAAAAAAACATAAGAATTAATTTCTTTAGATAAACTTATTTAATTGGTTCAAATAAATTTTGGTTAGGGTGTGTACACTGACACCCAGAGAAAGAAGCTATTGAGTCAGCAATGGGCCTGGGACTAGAACTCAGGCCTTCAGATTTGCTCTCATCACTTTTGAGTCCATTTGAAGAAAAATGCTCCCTCCACCCTTTAATTTTTATTCAAATGGCACAAGAATAAATTTTAAAAAACTTTATTACACTTGTATCAAATTAGAATATGTGATAATTTAGGCATCTAAGCCATTTAAAAAAGTGTTATATTTGGAGTAGAGAAATAAGACTGCTGAACTGTAACATCAGCACCACAGAAATTATACAACAATAACAAAACTCTCTGCTCTGTGTCTTCAGTTGCCATCTATCTACTTAATATATACACCAAAGTCCTTCTCTGTCAATATCAATAAATAAAAATTAATTTACACATAAAATTTGCATTGCAATGTGGTTGACATGCTTATGTTTATTCTCCCTTTTTACAAGCCAACAACACAGGAACTAATCTGGCATTGTGGAAGGAACGGAGAGCCAGGCCAAGAGTCAGGAGACCTGAAATTCATGTCTATTTCAACTCATTTAGTTGCTTGTTGTGAGACCTTGGGCGAGTCACTTTACTTCTCAGAAACTTGGCTCCCTTGTTTTAAAAATGAGGATACTGCACTCCATTCTCTAAGATGCCTCCAAGTTCTAACACTCTCTGATGGCCTATCAGTTCAAGCTCCTGGCAGGGTACAGAATTTTATTCAGATGGTTCAAATAAAGAGATTGCAGTGAGGGGACTACTTTCAGAATTTTGAGCAAACAAATGATAATGAGGTGCTCAAGAACTAGCATAGTGGGAGGCTTTTGTTAACCCTAGATTTGAAGGAGGAGGTGAGGAAACAGAGTCATTAGAGCCCAAGGAGTGCTGAGATTCTGACTGAGGCTTCATCTGGAGGGCTCTAGTCAGAGACGTGTATGGAGGGATGGAACTACTGCCAGAGGTACAGCCTCAAAACAGGGAGGAGTCAGGGAAGAAATATTCTGGCCTCTCTCTTCTCCAGTCTTCCAGTGCCCTTTCACTGCCAAACCCAACCAGTTTTCTTCCCTTCCCATGGAGTTTATACAACAATTTTATGTACCTCTTTCATACCACTTTGTTCATAATTCAGGCACCATTTCTAAAAACCATTACAAAACCAACATATTAAAAAATCATTCCCCTTCAAAGGAAAAGAAATGAAAGACATTATTGAAATTTAGGTATAATAATGTGCCAAAATAATGACATATTGGTCAATGATGACCATTACACAATGGTGGTCCTATAAGATTACAATACTATATTTTCACTGTACCTTTTGTATGTTTAGCTGTATTTAGAAACACGAATATTTGTCATTGTTTTACAATCACCTACTGTATTCAGTACAGTAACATTCTGTACAGGTTGCTAACCTAGGAGCAATAGGCTATTATCATACAGCCTAGGTGTGTTACCATAGGCTATTCCATCTAGGTTTGTGTAAGTATGGACTGTGAGGTACTAATAACACTTAGTGATGCATTCTCAGAATGAATCCACATCATTAAGTGACACATGATAGTAACTGTAAAAACAGCAGCGGTGGGTACTGTTTATTCTAATCAGGTTATGAGTTTGTCAGGTTTCACATGTAATCTGGAACTGGAATGTAGCTGTGTCAAATGTTGGATTGTGTGTTTTGTGCACACCAGTAGATGACATGCATAAACACTGTGCAGCACAGCACTCATCTGCCTGGGATCCCTTCTACTGAAAAGTCCCTGTAGGGAGCATCTCTGGTGCCAACAGACAGGTTTTGCAGAGTATTGCATTTATTTCTTCCTTTGATTCAACTCCCTGCAGAGGTTTTTCCAGAACACAATGTCACTATCTCCAGGTCAGACAAGATTTTCTTGCCAAGCAGGGTGCCATGAAGAAAACCTCTCTTAGAGTGTGAGCCAAAAGAAATCAAAGTGGAAACAGAAATGCCAGAGGACTAGAGAGTAAATGACAGGAGTCTCCATAGTCATCATTAGCATCAACGTTTCACACGCAGTGGCTTTAGTCAAGCCCACACAAAATACAGGAGTCATTGTCAGTAACGTGAGGACTAAAACAGAACAAATGTCACCTTGTCCCTGCATCAGCTCCAGAAAGGTACACACAGTGAGAATTACTCCTTTGTTGCATGCTTTTGGAGGGAGCTATTACTGAGCTGTGGAGACTGAAATGGAATTTGTTCACAGGGTAAAGCGTGAGTATCTGCTTGTAATAGGCACGTTAAGTTGGCCTTTAGAACCAGGAAATTGAGTCTATTTCTGATATCCCTCAGAGGTGAAAGGCACACAGCTTTTCATATGTAAATCTCATGATTTAACTTGTGCTTCACAGATACCACTTAACTCAGGCTTGGGGCTTCTTCTTTTTTTTTTTTAACTTCTTTTTTTTTTATTATTATACTTTAAGTTCTAGGGTACATGTGCATAACGTGCAGGTTTGTTACATATGTATACTTGTGCCATGTTGGTGTGCTGCACCCATCAACTCGTCAGCATCCATCAATTCGTCATTTATATCAGGTATAACTCCCAATGCAATCCCTCCCCCCTCCCCCCTCCCCATGATAGGCCCTGATGTGTGATGTTCCCCTTCCCGAGTCCAAGTGATGTCATTGTTCAGTTCCCACCTATGAGTGAGAACATGCAGTGTTTGGTTTTCTGTTCTTGTGATAGTTTGCTTCTAATTCTCAGGAGAACTAGCGGTGTTTGCGGCCTCCACAGTCAGTAAGCTAGATATACTTGTTCCTGTTCTTACACAGCATGGCTATTGTCCTTTGAGGGAGGAAGGAGGAATAATATGCTTCGTGTTTATATTTTTAAAATTGCTGCAGTTTTGAAAAATTCTACTGTGAAACGCGTACTGAATTATTTAAATATTTTTTTTCCCTACTTCCCTGAGCAATTGTCAATAGCTGACTGCCCTGGAGGTGGACCGTTCCATCAAAGAACAGTTGTGAAAATGTGTAAATCTGTAGTTTCAAATGAGGAAACTCTAATTCCAACTGTAAGACTAATAAGCAGGCAGTCATACAGCTCAGCATCTACCTGAAAAGTGCAAACTTATATTCTAGAATGTTCTCTATTTCTGTCCCTTTAGTCTTCTCCCTCGACTTCCCCATCCTGCCCCACATGTTTTCTTCAACTCTCTCTCCCCATGTGGCTTCTGCTTTGTCCTTTGCTCTGACTGCTTTCTCCAATCTTCCCCTCATCTAAATATTACTCATTTGAAGACTCAGTTCAAGCTCCTTCACATTCATGAAAATTTTCCTGACCACTGCAAACCATTGAATGTCTGAATTCTGTTTTGACTTTTAGTCAAATATGTTAGTAGTACTAACATATTCTCTAATAATTTCAGGTGCTATTACATTATTTCCTTAAGCAGATGGCAAGCTGCATGATGCCTAGGGATGTGACTATATTATTTTTGTATTTACTCTAAGAAGTAGCCTAGTGCAAGGCATAGTAAGTGATGTTAATTACTCACTAGTTATTTTTCATTACTATAATATTTTCTTTTCAGAATTTTCACATGGTTCCAGACTATTTCTTCATAGTATCATTATATTATTTACCTACATCTTCCGCTAATAATTAACACTTTTATAAACCTCGGTCCTGTCTTTGCAAGAGCAATAGATGGATAAGTATATCTAATAAAGAAGTAGATTTTCTCTCTAGCCCCTCTATGTGAGTGTACAAGTGTGAGTGTGTTTGTGTCTTTGTGTTTAAGCAGGCTATGGGAAGGGTGAGAGAAATGGAAAGATTACAGGACTGGCTGTTATTTGGATGACAGTAAGATCACTGCTCGGAAAAGAAAGAGTTAAACTTTTGACAGTTCTCCATTAGCCGATAGAGTAATTATCAATTGAATAAAACTCCTTTTTTTTTCTATCAAAGAAGAAAAGCCAAATTTAGATTAAAAAATGGGAACAATTTTCTATGTGTAATATTTTTCAGTTTTGGAACAGAATCTAATAAATGAAGAGGTGGAAATAAATTAGAAAATGGTAAATGAAAAGATATAACACTTGACAGTCAGTCTTGTCTTGTCCACATTTTATAACTATAGAAACTGTACAAGCTCCCTGAGGACATGGAAGGACAGTTTGGATATTTTAAGTATTAGATTATTTATATCTATCTATAAAAAATACATTGTGACATTTGGATTTAATGAATATAAAACACTAGTGATAAACACTTGGTGAAAGAGTTAGGTTAATTTTGGAACCTAGAGGGATAATTTTGTTTAGGTCATGAAAGCCAACGTTGGATCCTGGTGGTGTACTGAATATATCTAAGGAAATTACAGAATCTAAAAAGGCTACATTTTCTCTGACCCTGTGAGTATTCCCATTTTGTATGACAAAATGTCTCATCCTGGAATGCGGCTGTTGAAATGAGTTACCTGACCCATATAAGAAAATATTTTTTCCTGTATCTGAATCTGTTCTCTAGCTAAGTATATTTTCACCTATACACAAACATATCTGCATATTTGTCTATGTGCGTGTGTGTGTATGTGTAGATGTACAGTTTTTACTTGGTATCTTGAAACCAAGTTTGGAATATTTTGAAAATGACATAATTAGTTGTTCGTAATTTGATTTCTAGGTTGTTGAGAGTGTTTCTTTCTAGGCTGAAGGCTAACATTTTAGACCCACAGAGAAGAATATCTGGTTGGATATATTTACGTTACCAAGATGAACAGAAATGCCCTTAGTCTCTGTGGTGTCGTTTGCTAATTGGGAAAAGGCACCCCCTCTGTGTAGGTATATCCCTGTGGGCCACAGCTTGGCTCCTGGGCATGGGTAGATTTCAGCCCCCACTCCCCCCCTGCAGCCTGGCATCATTGCACAATTCACATACTTTACAAGGGCATGTGGAGCTCTAAATATTAAGATGTGAAATGGCTAGCAGCACTGGAATAAGTCTACAGGGGGTTTTGCGTGAATATTACATATAGAGACCATGATTATTGATAACTTAATGACCAGTCCTAGATATTTAAACCACCTTAGAGATGGGGAGGAGATGGATGAAAATGTTCTCAACCTTTTTAGCCAGACTGTCTTCTATTATGTTTCATTCATGGAGCTTATGTTTTGAGATAATTGGTCTAACTAAATAAATTTAATTATTTAATAACTGTTTGCATATATTGATCTCTTAACCAAATAGATATAACTGCCAACAGAACTTTTGAGCAATATATATGAGTATTTTCATATTGGGTTCATGTGATTTTTAGGCCAGACAAAATAATTCTTTTATTAAAAAAGAATTTTTTATTTTAAAATTCTTTTATTTAATCCATGTGTCTATGCCCCAAGTAAATGTATGATTTTCACATGGTGTTTTGCTTTTGATATTTATTTATATATCCTGAAGTTTGGAAATTTTACATTAGAAATAAGTAAACAGTGCCACAGGGGACCTGTTGCTCTTAAACATATTCTATTCTCATTGTTGATAATCCTGAGCGGCAATGTAGGCAACATTAAACAGGCAAAATATGGGGATAGGGTTGCTAAGAAGTGAAGAGCTCTCTAACTCTTTAATCTTCCAATGCGTAAATATTTGATAAAAGCATGCCCTTTTGTTTAATTTTTCTTTTGAGAAGAGAAAGCATTTTAACTACATGTCAAAGAATAGACAGATGCAAACAAGCCATGACTGCCACTTGCCTGATAAAGGAAAAAACTGGTCATCTGGACTGTTTATTGTTTTGTAAATTGAAAGGTATATAAAATAATAGTTCCAACACGTTCTAGTAAAGTCATCAGGATCTTAAATGAGTTGGTGAGACTTAAAGGGAGAAAAATAAACCCCTAAGGAACATTTTTAGAGGCATGAAATATTATGATTGTGAATAAGAGTAATGTTTTTATTTATATGAATACATTTAAACAAATATATGTAACCCTAGTGTGTGTGTGTATATATATATATTTATATATGAGTGTGTATGCTTGTGTATATATCTATTCTAGAAATAGATGTAAGCATTTTAGAAAAAAATATAGATATGGTGGTGCTGAGTCTTTGTTTTAAATAGAAAGCAAAGTTTTAATAACTGGTTTTTAATAACAGGCTTCAGTAATTGATTATATTTTTGCCCATTCTATTTTGGACAGATAATATAGCAATATTTCCAGCAGATGCTATCAGTACTCCAGCAATTATCCTCAGATTCTTCTAACTCTTTCTGTGTGCCCATCCTCTGGCTTCAACATGCTTGGCTCCTAGAGACTGACATCTCTGAGTCTCTTTGAAGTACTGCCCTTGGGCTACTGGCACCATGGTGCCTGCACTCACAGTCAGCCAGCATCCATGGCGGTAACATGCCCTCAAGGTTAGCCCTTACCAAGGACAGACAGGCACAGATTATAAAATCTCAGCAACCTTGCCCAAGGAGGAACAAATCTGAGGTTTAATTTAGGTTCCAGAGCTCCCCAGCAGGATGAACCTGAGATTGAACGTTTACCTGCAATTATACTCTTGCTAGTCTTCTCCTTCCTCCTTCCTTCCTTCCTTCCTTCCTTCCTTCCTTCCTTCCTTCCTTCCTTCCTTCCTTCCTTCCTTCCTTCCTTCCTTCCTTCCTTCTGTCCCTCATCCATTCACAGGCTTCTCCTATACAGTACTATACTGATTCCAACTGTACTGAATCACTTGCACACAAACTCTTGTCTCATTGTCTTCTTCTGGGGAACCTAAAATCATAGCTAGCTGTCACTGCGGTAAAAACTTCACAGGCACAAAGAGATTTATTATGTCTTGGATGCCATGCTATTTTTAAGGTATTATAATGAAGTTACTCCCTCCCTACCCTCCCAGCAATGACTGGGAATCAAGGCTAATGTCTGGTAAAGCATAAATCAAGACAACTTTTTCCCCAGCTAGAACTACAGGAAATGGTGGTATTGTTTTTGATTATACACTTCCCAGTATATCAGTGAGAAGATTAATCCACAGAGGCATAAATGACCAGAATTATGAATTGAGGTAATTCTAGGCATAGGAGATCAAAAGAAATAGCCAGGGACCTTATGTTTCCTGTGAGAAGAAAGCAAGAGAGCTGGCAGATGCATGGTAAGGTTGAGACCTGAATTATGCCTGAAAGCAACTGACCGGAGGTAACATTTGGCTCTAGCCCTGACTCAGCTCCTTACTGTGGATTCCTGAGCAAGCTGTTGTGCTAGTTCTCCTAGACCTTAGTTCACTCACCTGAGGACTTGCACTGAATGGTACATAAACTTCCTTCTGGATTTTAGTTTTGTGATTCTGTTTGCACAATCATAAACAGCCAAAAGAAAAGCCATACATGAAGCTTCAGAAGCTAGAAAGTTTAAACACGTATCAGTTACTCGTGAATTACACTTTTCTGTGTCTGAGAGCATATGAGGAGCTTTGCTTGAGTAGCAGCAAAGGAGCTTGTTAAGAATTCAGAAGCGTAGGCGTAGTGGAGTATTAAATAGCTAAGAAAAAGACACCAGCTATCTCACTGGTAACTCAAAGCAGAATTTTGCAACTTAATCTCATTCCCACCAGGAGTCTATTACACATTCAAGACCTTGGAAGACTGCAAAGTCAAGAATGGAAGGAACAGATTAAAGGGGGAATATTACTTTCAGAAGAAAAGGGAAAGAAACAAAAAGAACAAAATGCAGCTACTGTTTAATTTTAGTGAAAACTCTTTCTTAAGCCAAAGGAGTCTTACATTTCTCAGCCCACAATATCTGTGGGAATGTCCACGGAATTTTCTGTTTCCTCATCTATAGTTTGTGAGAGGCATGTGCCTGCCCCGTTGCAGCTCATAAGAACTCACCTGGCTAGCCATAAGTAGAAAGCTGAAACTGGATCCCTTCCTTACACCTTACACAAAATTAACTCAAGATGGATTGGAGACTTAAATGTTAGACCTAAAACCATCAAAACCCTAGAAGAAAACCTCAGCAATACCATTCAGGACATAGGCATGGGCAAGGACTTCATTTCTAAAACACCAAAAGCAATGGCAACAAAAGCCAAAACTGACAAATGGGATCTAATTAAACTGCAGAGCTTCTGCACAGCAAAAGAAACTACCATCAGAGTGAACAGGCAACCTACAGAATGGGAGAAAATTTTTGCAGTCTACTCATCTGACAAAGGGCTAATATCCAGAACCTACAAAGAACTCAAACAAATGTACAAGAAAAAAACAGACAACCCCATCAAAAAATGGGCAAAGGATATGAACAGACAATTCTCAAAAGAAGACATTTATACAGCCAACAGACACATGAAAAAATGCTCATCATCACTAGCCATCAGAGAAATGCAAGTCAAAACCACAATGAGATACCATCTCACACCAGTTAGAATGGTGATCATTAAAAAGTTAGGAAACAACAGGTGCTGGAGAGGATATGGAGAAACAGGAACACTTTTACACTGTTGGTGGGACTGTAAGCTAGTTCAACCATTGTGGAAGACAGTGAGGTGATTCCTCAAGGATCTAGAACTAGAAATACCATATGACCCAGCCATCCCATTACTGGGTATATACCCAAAGGATTATAAATCATGCTACTGTAAAGACACATGCACACGTATTATCATTGTGGCACTACTCACAATAGCAAAGACTTGGAACCAACCCAAATGTCCATTAATGACAGACTAGATTAAGAAAATATTCCACATATACACCATGGAATACTATGCAGCCATAAAAAAGGATGAGTTCATGTCCTTTGTAGGGACACGGATGAAGCTGGAAACCATCATTCTCAGCAAACTATCGCAAGAACAGAAAACCAAATACCACATGTTCTCACTCAGAGTTGGGAATTGAACAACGAGAACACTTCAACACAGGAAGGGGAACATCACACACCAGGACCTGTTGTGGGGTGGGGGATAGCATTAGGAGATATACCTAATGTAAATGACAAGTTAATGGGTGTAGCACACCAACATGGCACATGTATACATATGTAACAAACCTGCACGTTGTGTACATGTACCCTGGAACATAAAGTATCATAAAAAAATAAAATAAAAATAAAAGAACTCACCTTCATACTACTTGTCAATTCCACAAATCCTGAAATGCATTATATGATTGGACTGGACCCATACAAATGTTGAATAGCATTTCAAATCTTTGAAGTGCCAATGACAGTGCTAACTCAAGTCACTACGAGTGTTCAGCAAAGACCCTGTAAAACAGTTACTCAAACCACCCTCATCCCTGCCCTTTGACTTCATCCTTATGGCTTCTGGAATGGGGACTAACTACATCAAGTCATTCTGTAGAACAAACTTGTAAAAGAAGTGTGAATAATTTTTTTCATATTATTAAGATATTTATAATCAGAAGTAGTTACCCCAAACTGTAAACCATTCGTATTTTCCAAAGATGTAATATAACTGTTCTGATATTAGGACATTAGAAGTATATGGAATTTAAATCTGTTTTTGTATCAATTTGCTATTTAAAATAAATACATTTACATGATACAAAATTTTGAAAGCATAAAATGAAATTTTCCCTCCTGCCCCTGTTCACCCAGTATTCCTCTGTGGAGATAACCAATGTTATCAGTTTATTAGTTTATTTCAGAGATATTTTATATAAGCAAATACTCTTGTGGGTGTACATTTGTATGTTTTACATACTGTTATATACCTTCCTTTTCTCACATAATATACAATAGGAATTATTCTATATTGGTACTAAAAACCTCCTCTCTTTTTTCATATAACTTTTCAACACTCCATGCTCTCTATCTCTCTTACTTGCTTAAAGAAAAAAAAAAAAAAAAAAAAAACAGAACTAACTACCATTATTTATTTGTTTATTGTCTCTGACCCCCAACTAGAATGTTAACTACATGAGAGTAAATAATTTCAACTGTTTTATTCACTGCACTCATTATTAATGCCCAGTACAGTGCCTGGCATATAGTAATTACACAATAAATATTTGAATTTATTCAATAAATGAATATGTTATACTTGATAACTATTGATAACTGTATTGTATTGTATGTAATTAATTAAATGTGTTAAGTCAGTATTCTATTAACGCACATTTAAGTAGTGTGTGGTCTTTTGTTCTTATAGACTCTGCTGAGATGTGCATTTTGGTACATGCATCATTAATCCTAGAGCCACTTTATCCTTAGGGAAAATTTCTAAAAGTGAAATTGTAGTTTCAAAGAATGCAGAATTTTTTTTTTTTTTTTTTTTTTTTTGAGACAGAGCTCTGTTGCCCAGGCTGGAGTGCAGTGGCCTGATCCCGGCTCACTGCAACCTCTGCCTCCTGGGTTCAAGCGTTTCTCTTGCCTCACCCTCCCTAGTAGCTGGGACTACAGGCGTATGCCACCATGCCCAGCTAATTTTTGTATTTTTAGTAGAAACAGGGGTTTTGCTATGTTGACCAGGCTGGTCTCAAACCCCTGACCTCGTGATCTGCCGGCCTCGGCCTCCCAAAGTGCTGGGATTACAGGCGTGAACCACTGCATCCAGTCTGAAATTTTTAATTTTGATAGATAATGCCAAATTGTTGTCTTTGGAGGTAATACTAATTTTTACATTTACCAGCAATATATCTATGCATAAATACAAGTGTCTTTATTTAAAGGAAAATATATTAAAAGTAATAGCAAAAACTGCAATTACTTTTGCGTCAACCTAATAATATTTATTTTTGAAGATACCAGAGCATTTAAAAGAAACTTCAACCCAAATTTAACAAAATCTAACAAGCTTCAATAAAGTAAAATTTCTCCTATTGACTGAACTCTTGATATGGCTAAATCTTATATGATGTGTCTTCCTTAGAGAGAGGATTTTCCAAATATAAGCAGAGGCAAGATGAGAACGTGAATGGTAATAACGCTAGCCAGGCCCTGAAAGTCTAGGATCTGATAAACCAATAGCCTTTTCAAGGGTCAAAAAGTAGGTACTGGAAAGAAATTATGGTGCATAATCAAATAGATGACCACTGCATGGTTGGAACCAAGAAATGATGGATTTAAAATGGCAACAAACCAAGGTCCAGGAAGACAACAGACCCAGGAGACACGTGGCAGTTTTAGAGGGTAATCATCTCACAGACTGAAGTGGAAGGGTATGATTACTGAAAAGGGCAAGGCAGGATTCTATTCTTGAGAAAATTGAATGGCAAAGTAAAGTAGAGATTTGCAAAAGTGACAGCCCAGCACATCAAATATGAATAAAAAGCAGCTTCAGCAAAATCATTTTGAATCCTGTATAAGTATTTTCTTTCTGCTTGCTGTTGGCCCTCCTACTAACTACTCTTCTCTTGTTTGTTTGTTTGTTTGTTTGTTCTACCCACTCACACACTACTGGAACAGAGTCATGGTGTTCATTTATCTCTGGATACCTGACCTGACATGGCCATAGGTTGTCTTTCTCTTGAGTCCGTTCAATCCTGATGCACACAGGCTCAGCAGTGAATCTTTGTATATTGGAGTCTAACTATGAGTACTGGATTTTTCCTGGAATATCTTCTGTTGATCCACTCTTGTCCATTGACTTTTGGCTTAAGCAGCTCAAGATCTTTTATTTTGGGAGACTCTATTTGTTACCATTTCACTCTTGGTCTCACTCTAGACCTCCTCCCCTATCCGCCCTCTCGCCCAAAGCTAGAGAGCAACTTTCCCTGGACATACTCTAAGATAAATATTGATAGTCATTGAGGCTCTGGGGAAATACGACAGGTGCCCCATTATAGTGTGATCCAACATTGGCAAATACTGGTGATGGTGATGATGATGATGATGATGATGATGATGATGATGATGCTGATAATGATGATAATAATAGCTTGGAAACTAGGCATTGTGCTGCTTTTTACAGAGTTTCAAATTTACTTTTCATAAAGCCCCAGCAAGTTAAGTATAACATTATTCCAATTCTACAGAAAAGGAAAATGAGGTAACTTGCGCAAAGGCACATAGATAGCAATTCAGAAAGCAAACCAGGCAGTCTGTCTCCAGGGCCAACCATTTTAAACTGGGTCACAGGATCACAGCAGTAGTGTAAGAAAACTTGACTTCTTGCTGATAACTTATTTAGTGACCTGGATTTCTAAAATTAACTTAAGAAGAAATGGGATTGGTCTCAGAGGCCTGGGTGTGCTGAAACTTCAAGCAACAACTAGATTTGACTTAACTGAGCCTCCAGTTTTTTTGTGACTAGAAACAGTAAGAAGGCTGCTGGTCAGTTTACCAGGAGCTTTTACAGCATGTATTGGCAAAATGGGAAAAATTCTTATTTGTCTCACAGAAGATAGAGTGTCAGACGCTTGCTAGATACTGAACCATCCTACTTCCTCTTCTTAGACATGCAGAAAAGCCACGTTTCACAATCACCATTTCAGTAAGGTTGAGGCTACATGAACTGAGCTCTGGCCAACAAAATGAGAGTAAAAGTGATGTATCCTCCCTGGAGATCTGGCCTCTCAAACAACTTACGTGATCTCCATTCACGCACTCTTGTGCACGTCTTCTCTCTTTCCTCTATGTAACTGGAAAAACAGAGCTCCAAGATAACTAAAAGGAACACAGTGGAAAGAGGCTGGTTCCTGAGTCTTTCTCTCAAGGAATGTTTCTCAGGAGAGGGCCTGACCTACATGGAGCTGTGTCAAAAACAAAAAAATAAACTTTTTTTTTAATCTTTATTTTTCTTTTTGCACATGTTAAACCACTTTAATTAGGATTGTTCATTACAGCAGCTAATGTTAATTTGCCGTGACTAATACAGATAGCATATAAAGTTCTTCCTTGATGCAAAAGGGCAGTATAACTCTGTAGGGAAACCAGTCCCTTTCTGATTGGGTCACTTTCTGCTTGGGTTTAGGAAATAGTGGTGCTTAAAAGTTTAAAACTCAAGTCAACCAGAGAATCTGCTTTCTGTTTTACTCCCCCCAGACCTATTTCCCAGGAACTGGACCCTATTCCTACTCTTCACTGCCCTATTTCTCAATAGAATTATGAAATGTACCAAATTCCAAATATTATATGATCTAACATCTTTCAGTGCATGCAAAGTTATGGCATAATTTGATCTTGGATCAAAACCCCCTTTCCTTTCTATATGTTAGTTCTATGGATCATTGCTTTGTAATCAGGCTTGCATACCCAATCAATCCAGTCTATTTGATACAGAAGAGTTGAGTAAGGAGACTGGTGGGCAAGAACTTCATACCTCATTGTATTATATGTGTTAACAATAAAACTTTCAAGGACAAGTGGCTAGGCCAGAATGTCGTATGACTAGAGACAAACTATGGGTCTAGGACCAGGGGCCAAGGACACTTCTTATTTTGTTTCCATGGAATTACCTTTGCAAATAATATGCTTCTAGAAGTTCAGAAATTGTATGGGATGAACATAAAACTGTTCAGGAATAAAGAGATAAAACAGCTACCCAGCCTGATGGAGCAAATCTACCCTTAGGTCTTTAGAGTATTACAAGTGTCACACCTGGATTTTACTTACCTCTGAAGGTAAAGAATATTAATGAGGGATACAGGAGGAGGAGGAGGAGGAGGAGGAGGAGGAGGAGAGAGACTTAGGAAGTGCCCTGGAAAATATTTCCTGTTATTGTTCTTTGATATTTTTTAATATAATTTAATCACAACGAAAAAAACCTATTTTTTCTGTTTTTTTTCTTTTTTTAATCACAGATGAAAAAAAGTTATCTATGTCTAAATTTGGGAATGAATGCAAGTAAATTGTGTGATGTAAGTTCTTTCCCAGGTCAAGAAATGGCTACAAGTGGAATAACATCTTTTATATTCCTTGATGAGTGCATTTTCTTATTCCAATATTAGAATCAACAACAGGGTCAACCGAGTCTTACAGGGAAATACTTCAGTGGTCAGGAGATATATTGTCTATGCTAAATTGTAATAAGAAAGAGAACACTTGAAGGCAGAAGGGATATAATAAATTGGAACGTTAAAAAGCAATGAAGTCGAGGTTTAAAGAAGCAGTGCAAAAATTAAACTCTTTAATTAGCAATCATACCTTAAGTTGGAACATTTATATCAGAGATCCAGAAATGTTGACCTGACATTTGCTTTATTCTTTGCGACATGTTGACAGATGTCCTTGAAAGAGCACATTTCAAATATCACAAGTACAGATGTGATCAGCAAATTTGAGGTTTTATTGACTTATTATTGGCATCTTATTTGCTATCTCAGTTTTAGCTGCCAAGAGGCAGATTTGCTTATGCTTTATGACTCAACATTAGCTCTGTATATTGGGCATACAGAATTGTCTTCTAAACCATTCTGTGAATATACTGTAATGTATTTATCCATCATACTGATGATGGGCATTTAAATCATTTTAAGACACTCACTATTATAGATAATCTCATAATGGGCATTGTTGTGTGTATTTCCCTGTGCACATGAGCAAGTTTCTTAAGAATATATACTTAGAAGTGTTATTGATGGGCTGTAGGTATGGACATTTGCAACAAATTTAATTAAAATTTGTTTTCAACATGGTTGTACCAGTTTGTTTATTCATATATTCACCAACATCTCAGCATAGTCTAACTTTGTAATGTTTGCCAATAGTATCACATTTTCATTGCTTTGATTATTGTTGAGGTTAAATTGAGAGTCATTACATATATTTATTGGACATTTGGATTTTATCTTGAAGAATCTATTTATATTTTCTGTCATTTTTTTGATCAGATTATCCATTCATAGAAGTGATTTTCTTTGTAGGAATTTGTAGGAGTTCTTTAAAGATTTGGAAGAATTCTAATCTTTTCCTAATATCAACCTAAATAACAGACAGAGATGTCCCCTAAAAGAAAATGATATTAATTTGTGATTGAGCACTGCAATGGGAATTCAATGGACATATTCAGAAAGGTAAAGGTTTTTAAAGGAAAAATGAGGAAGAGTACACAGGTTGTTTTGAGATAATTATTTTTGTCTACAAGGATCAATAACAAGGATGTTGTCAGCCCAAGGTTGGACAGGAAGTTGCTGGGCAGATGTCCTCACAGAGTATTATTTTGTGTAAGGTTGCAGTGGTTTTTGTGCAAAATCATGGTTTTTGCAGTCTTTTATAATAGCTCTTGTTATCAGGTAACATGAGTGAGCACCCTTCTTCATGGACTTCCCCAGCTCCATTTGTCAGTTTGACACAAGTGATTCTGTTTTATTTCTGACAAGTTTCACACTCATTACATGCATTGCATGTATCTTCTCCCACTCTGTGGATTTTACTTTGTCTATGAAAGCATCTGCTCTATAGGTGTTTATCATTTTGACATGGTTAATGTTCTTAATCTTTAATTCTGGAATTTGCACTTTTGTGTCTTAATTAAGCTCTTTCTTTTTTTCTTTTCTCCAGGGTGGTAGATTAGAGGCTTTTAGCATTCTTCGGCCACCTGGAAATAGCATAAAGATTAACTCCATGAGCTTTAATTTAAGAAGAAAAACAGGAATCCACCAGAATCATGAAGGATGTCCCAAATCCCAGGGAGGAGAACATGGGCGGAAAGAGCCAGTGATGGTATCCAGCTGATAAAACTGATCAAAGTCCTTTATATGATAGGCAGAGAGCCTCTCTGTGTGATTCACTTTTCCACTGGGGATCTGAGCAACCTAGGCCAAGGGAGAATACTTTGTTTCTCTCAAGACCTAGAGCTAAATTGGGAAGATGCTTGGAAATGCTCAGAGGGAGAAACACCAGGAAAACCTGCAGTCTCTTTTCTAGATCCTGGACCAAGAGCAGGGTGACATTTTTAATCTAACTGTACACAAAGTCAGTCATTTCTTGGCAACCTGGCAGCATACCATGCAGACAGTTTAATCTCGAGCCAGAGATTGCAGTGCTCGCTCTGGAGTGGAGTAGAGGCCTTGACAGCCAGATTTATGGAAAGTTCTTCAGCAATATGTGCTGGAATTGTGCTCTTCCCTGTTGCAGTTTCTTCTGGACTATAAGACTTGTACCCAGGGCCAGCTTTTCAACCTGGAACTGGTCTGAATGTGTTGCTGGGTGCTTCAGCCTGCTCCCTGAGATTGTGATGCAGCAGGGACCTCTCTGCTCTACCCACAGGTAGAAGAGGTAGAAGTCCTGGTATTTGGAGGAGCTTGGTTGAACCAGCAGCCTGAACTGTCCCCCCTTTCTGTGCAGAGATTGTGGTGCTCAGAGCCCTCTCTGCTCTGCATCCAGGCAAGTCTCCAGGCATTTGAGATACCCACTCACCTAGATCACCATTCTGAGCTGCATCATTCTTTTTGTGCATAGATTGTGATTCAGTAAGGCCTTCTCTGCTCCATGCCTAGGAAGGTCTCCAGGCATTCAAAGCATCTGCTTGCCCAGGCTGGCATTTTAAGTAACCCCACCACCACTTTTCAAAGATCCAAGTGCAAGCGAGCCCTCTCCACTCCATGTCCAAACAGATCTCCAGGCACTTGGAGCACCCACTTGCCTGACTCAGAAGCCTGTCACTCCATGCCTCCTGTACAAAGATCCTGGTATAAGGGAGGTCCTCTTTGGTTTATGGCCAGGCAGAGTTTCAGACGTTTGGGACACCAGCTCAGCCAGATTCACCACCTGTGCTACCCCTCCCTTCCAATACAGAGATTGTGGTGCATCAGGGCCTTCTCCACTCCATGACCAGGTGGATCTCTAGGTGTTTCAAGCACCACTCACCTAGAACAGCCTCAGTTGACCCATTTTTCCTTGCATGGATCATGATGTAGTAGGGCCCTCCCCTCTCCATGCCCAGGCAGCTCTCCAGGTATTTGGAGCACCTGCTTGCTTGAATTAGCTGCTGGACCTGCTGCACCCTTCCAGTGCAGAGATCCTGGTGCATAGGGGTTCTCTCTGTTACAAGCCCAGGCAGATCACCAGGCAGTCAGAAGGCCCACTGAAGTGGTTTGGCCCTGTGTCCCCACCCAAATCTCACCTTAAATTGTAATAATCCCCACATGTCAAGGGTGAGAGCAGATGGAGATAACTGAATCATGGGGGCAGTTTCCCCTATACTGTTCTCTTGATAGTAAGTGAATTCTTACGAGATCTGATGGATTTTTCTAAAGGGCTTCCCCCTTTGCTTGGCTCTCATACCAGTATGATTGTAAGTTTCCTGAGGCCTTCCCAGCCATGCAGAGCTGTGAGTCAATTAAACCTCTTTCCTTTATAAACTACTCAGGATTGGGCAGTACTTTAAAGCAGCGTGAGAATGAACTAATACACTTATTCTCCTAAATTAATAGCCTGAGCTACTACACCCTCCCTCTGTAGAGATAGGAGTGCAGTGGGGTCATCTACATCCCATGCCTAGGCAGATATCCAGGTATTTGGAGCACCTACTCTTCTGAATTAGGAGTTTCAGTAGGTCACCCCCACATCCCCACCATGCAGAGAACTTGGGGCTGAGGAAGTTTTCCAGGTTCATGCCTAGGTGTTCCTCTGGGCACTTGGTGACCACCCACTGGATTCTCCTTCTGTGCTAGTGTTTGTGTCTGGCATCAGGAGACCTATAGGCAACTCTGCCCAATCTTGCCTTACCCATCTTGCCCCCCACCACCCCAGGGCTAAGCAGGGAGCTCAGACCACTGTCACTCCACGGATCAGCCCATTGCCTGAGGAAATAGAGAGCTTTTATCAGTAAACAAGGACCAAGTATGTACCCAGCCACATTGCCCACAGTAGGATCTTACTTTTAAGCACCTTCTATTGGCCTGCAGACTGAACCACACAACCTAGTGTAAAACCTGCTGTCAGAAGTGCCTAGGGAAGCAAATTCCAGAGACCCTACCCAACATTCTCTATAGTTACACCCCGAGGGATAAGGTTAAAGGGAAATTTAAAATAATAAAAATATAGGGAAAGAAAGAAAAATAAAAAATTCTAACCACATAAAAATAGTTATAAAAATTAGTAGTGTGGCCAGGTGCGGCGGCTCACACCTGTAATCCCAGCATTTTGGAGGCCGAGTGGGTGTATCACTGGCCTCCCAGTGGGAGTTTGAGATCAGCCTGGCTAACATGGTGAAACCCTGTCTCTACTAAAAATACAAAATTAGCTGGGTGTGATGGCAGGTGCCTGTAATCCTAGCTACTCAGGAGGCTGAGGCAGAAGAATCACTTGAACCCCGGAGGTGGAGGTTGAAGTGAGCTGGGATCATGTGACTGCACTCCAGCCTGGGCAACAGAGTGAGAATCAATTTCCAAAACAAACAGACAAACAAAAATTAGTAGTGCAAATAACCTCAGATGAGAAGGAATCAATGCAAGAATTCTGCAACCATGAAAAATCTGAAAGTTGTGATACCATCAAAATATCACACTATCTCTCCAGCAATGGTCCCTAACCAAAACGAAGACTCATAAATGACAAATAACCAACTAAAAGCACAGATTGCAAAGAAGTTCAATGAGATCCACTATATGGTGTAAAATCAACACAAAGAAACTTCTAAAGCAATCCAGGAAATGAAGGAAGAGATATACACCTTTAATAAATCAATTAATTATTCTGGAATTGTAAGGCTTGAGGGATTTCAAAATATAATTGAAAGCAGTATCAATAGACTGGACCAAGCAGAAGAAATAACTTCAGACCTTGAAATCCTGTCTTTTGAAGTAAGTCAGCCAGACAAAAATAGATAAAAAATAATTTTTAAGAATAAACAAAGATTTTGAGAAATATGGATTATATAAAGTGACCAAATCTATGAATTATTGGCATTCCCGAGAGAAAAGAAGAAAAAGTAAGCAATCTGGAAAGCAAACTTGAAGAAATAATTCAAGACAAAATTTTCTAATCTTGCTAGAGAGGTAGACATTCAGATACAAGAAATCTAGAGAACATCTGTGAGATACTATACAAAATGAATATCACCAAGTCATGTAGTCACCAGATCATCCAAGGTCAAAGCTACAAAAATTTTGTAAGGCAGCTAGAGAAAAAGATCACCCCAGGGTACCCAAGGAACCCTATTAGGCAAAAGACAACTTCTTCTCACAGGCCAGAAGAAATTAGGTGCCAATTTTCAGCAATGTAAAAAAAAAAAATGAAATTACAACCACAAATTTCATATTCCACCAAACAGCTTCATAAGTGAAGGAGAAATAAATATTTTCCAGGTAAGCAAGCACTAAAGGAATTAGTTACCACTAGACCAGCCTTATAAGAAATCTTTGAAGGTGTTTTAAAAATGGAATCAAAAGAGCAATACATGCTACCATGAAAACACAGATAAATACATATCCCACAGACACTATAAAACAACCACACAATAGAAACTACAAGGCAACAAGCTAAAAAACTTCATAATAGAATCAAAACCTCACATATCAATATTAACCATGAATGTAAATGGTCTAAATACCTCCACATAGTAGGCTCAGAGTGGCAAGTTGGGTAAAGAACAAGACTCATCTGTCTGCTGTCTTCAAAAGATCCATTTCACACTCAACAATACCCACAGGCTCAAAATAAGGGCTAGAGAAATATCTATCACAGAAATGGAGAACAAAAAAGAGCAAGACTGGTTATTCTTATATAAAATAAAGCAGACTTTAAATCAACAACAGAAAAAAAGTACAAAGAAGGGCATTACATGATGATAAAGAGTTCAATTCAACAAGAAGACTTTACTATTCTAAATATATATACACCCAACACTAGTGCACCCAGATGCACAAAATAAGAACTTCTAGACCTCCAAAAAGACTTAACCAGCCACACAATGATATGGGGGATTTGAATACCCTAATGACAGTGGTACAAAGATCAATGAAGCAGAAAACAAAGAAATTCTAGACTTAAATTTAAAACCTGACCAATTGGACCTAAATAGCCATTTACAGCATACCCCATAAACCACAGAATACACGTTATTTACACCTGCACATGAATTATACTACAAGATTGACTACATGCTCAACCATAAAGGAAGGATCAATACATTTAATTTATAAAAATCAAAAGGATACCAATCATACTCTTGGACTGTAGTGAAATAAAAAGGAAATTAATACCAAAAACATCTCTCTAAACTACACAATTGCATGGAAATTAAACAACTTGCTACTGAATGACTTTTGGTTAACCAAAAACATCAAGGCAAAAATCAAAATATTCTTTAAAATAAATGAAAATAGAGACAAAAACATGGCAAACAGTTTATAGTGCTAAATTCCTACCTCACAGAGTTAAAAAAAAACCTCAAACTAACAATCTAACATCACACCTAGAGGAACTAGGAAAAAAAAAAAGAAAGAAAGAAAAGCTTACCCCAAAGCAAGAAGAAAAGAAAGAACTAAAATCAGAGCAGAACTGAAAGAAATTAGTCCCCAAAATCTATACAAAGAATCAACAAACCCCAAAGTTCTTTGTTTAAAAGACAAAGAAGATTCAGGCCGGGCGCAGTGGCTCAAGCCTGTAATTCCAGCACTTTGGGAGGCGGAGACGGGCGGATCACGAGGTCAGGAGATCGAGACCATCCCGCCTAACACGGTGAAACCCCGTCTCTACTAAAAAATACAAAAAACTAGCTGGGCAAGGTGGTGGGCACCTGTAGTCCCACCTACTCGGGAGGCTGAGGCAGAAGAATGGCATAAAACCGGGAGGCAGAGCTTGCAATGAGCTGAGATCCGGCCACTGCACTCCAGCCCGGGTGACAGAGCGAGACTCCATCTCAAAAAAAAAAAAAAAAGAGGATTCATTAACAAAGAAAAAAAGAGAAGATCCAAATAAGTAAAACTTGAAATGACAAAGGTGACATCACAACCAATCTTACAGAAATACAAAAGATCCTCAAAGACTACTATGAACACCTCTATGCACACAAACTAGAAAATTTAAAGGAAATGGATAAATTCTTGGACACACACAACCTCCCAAGATTGAATCAGGAAGCAATTAAAACCCTGAACTGACCAATATGGAGTTTTAAAATTCAATCAAGAATAAACTATCAAACAAAAAGAGTCTTGGACCAGATGGATTCACAGTCGAACTCTATCAGAGGTACAAAGAGGAGCTGGTACCAAGTCTACTCTCACTATTCCAAAAAAACAAGAAGGAGGGACTCCTCCCTAATCTACTCTATGAAGCAAGCATTAAAACAAACAAAAATCTGGCAGAGACACAACAAAAAAGGAAACCTACAGGCCATATCCCTGATGAACATAGATGCAAAAATCCTCAACAAATTACTGGCAAATCAAATCCAGCAGCACATGATCAAGTAGGCTTTATTCCTGGGATGCAAGTTTGGTTCTACATATGCAAATCAATAAGTGTGATTCACCACACAAACAAAATTATAAACAAAACCTACATGAACATCTCAATAGACTCATAAAAAGATTCCAGTAAAATCCAACATACCTTCATGCTAAAAACTATCAAGAAACTAAGCATCGAAGGAAGTACCTCACAATAAGAACCATCTATGAAAAACCCACAACCTACATAATATTGAATGGATAAAAGCTGGAAGCATTCCCCTTGAGAACTGAAACAAGAAGGCATTTTCATTCACCACTCATATTCAATATAGTGTTTGAAGTGCTAGTCAGAGCAATTAGACAAGGGAAAGAAATAGAAGGCATCCAAGGAGGAAGAGAAGTCAAATTATGTCTCATCAGTGACACTCTAATTCTATATCTAGAACCCTAAAGATTCTGCCAAAAATCTTCTAGAACTGAGAACTTCAATAAGGTGTCAGGATACAAAATCATTGCATAAAAATTAGTAGCATTTCTATACATCAATATCATTCAAGCTGAGGGTCAAATCAATAATGCAATCTTATATACAGTAACCACACAGCAAAACAAAATATCTAGGTATCCATCTAACCAAAGAGGTAAAAGATCCCTAAGAGGAGAACAATAAAACACCGTTGAATGAAGTCACAGATAAAACAAATAAACGGAAAAACATTTCCGGCTCATGGATTGGAAGAATCAGTATCATTATAATGTTGTACTGCTCAAAACAATCTACAGATTCAATGTTGTTCCTATAAAACTACCAATGTCTTTTTTCACAGAATTAGAAAAAAAAACTATTCTAAAATTTATATAGAATCAAAAATCAGCCTGAATAGCAAAAGCAATCCTAACCTAAAAGAACAAAACAAAATTTATTGCCTGTGTTTTATTATATGAAAAAATTATTTCCAGAACAATTTCAGAAATCTTTTCTCCTACCTGTTCTTCTATGATTTTTGTAGTTACAGGTCTGATGCTTAAGCATTTAATCCATTTTGAGTTGATTTTTTTTTTTTTTTTGAGATAGGATCCTGCTCTATTGCCCAGGCTGAAGTTCAGTAGCATGATCATAGCTCACTGAAGCCTTGAATTTCTGGGTTCAAGTGATCCTCCTACCTCAGCCTTCTGAGTAGCTGGGACTACATGTATGTGCTACCACACCCAGCTGATTTTTCAGATTTTTATTTTTAGAGACAAGGTCTTGCTGTGTTGCCCAGTCTGGTTTTGACCTCCTATTCTCAAGAGATCTCCCTGCCTCAGCCTCCCAATGTGCTTGAATTACAAGCATCAGCCACCACACCTGGGCAGATTGTTGTAAATGGTGTAAAACAAATAACAATTTCATTCTTTTACATGTGGATATACAATTTTTCCAACACTATTTATCAAATAATCTATCCTTTCTCCATTGTGTGTTCTTGACACCTTTGTCAAGAGTCAATTAACTGCAATATGTAGATTTACTTCTGGGCTCTCTGCTGTTCTATTGGTCCATATGTCTGTTTTCTTGCCAGCACCATGCTATTTGGATTACTATAGCTTTGTGGCATATTTTGAAACATACTATAGGTAGTGTGATGCTTTAAGCTTTGTTCTTTTTGCTCAAGATTGCTTTGACTATTCAAGGATTTTTGTGGTTCTATATTAATTTTACAACTGCCATTGGAATTTTGATAGGGATTGTAGTGAATCTATAAATCACTTTATATAGTACAGGCATTGAAAAATATTAATTCTTCCAATCTATTCATGTGGTATATTTTTCCACTTATTTGTGTCTTTAATTTCTTTCATCAGTGTTTTACAGTTTTCAGCATACAGATCTTTCATCTTGGTTAAATTTATTTCTAAGTGTGTTTTGATTCTATTATAAATGGGATTTTTGAAAACTTATTTTTTAGATAACTCATTGTTAGTGTAGTATATTGAAGTGCTACTGATTTTTGTATGTTGACTTTGCACCGTGCGGCTTTACTGGGTTGGTTTATTAGTTCCAGCAGTTTTCTTTGTGGAGTCTTTAGGGCTTTCTATATGTAATATGTCATCTCCAAAGAGACAATTTTACCTCTTCCTTTTGGGTTTGGATGCCTTTTATTATTTCCCTCCTTCCCTTCCCTCCCTCCCTTCTTCCTTCCTTCCTTCCTTCCTACCTTCCTTCCTTCCTTCCTTCCTTCCTTCCTTCCTTCCTTCCTTCCTTCCTTCCTTCCTTCCTTCCTGCCTTCCTGCCTTCCTGCCTTCCTGCCTTCCTGCCTTCCTGCCTTCCTGCCTTCCTACCTTCCTTCCTTCCTTCTTTCCATCCTCCCTCCCTCCCTCCCTCCCTCCCACCATCCCTGCTTCCCTCCCTTCCTTCCTTCCTTTCTCTCTCACTCTCTCCTCTGCCTAATTGCTCTAGCTAAAATTTCCATTGCTATGTTGAAATAAATGGTAAGACTAGCCATCCTTATCTTATTCCTTACCTTAGAGAGAAAGGTTTCAGCTATTCACCGTTGAGTATGATGATGGTGGTAAGCTTATCATATATAACCTTTGTTATGTTGATGTACATTCCTTCCATACCCAATTTGTTGTGAAGTTGTTTCTATCATAAAAGGGTGGTGAATTTTGTCAATTTTTTCCCTCTAGCAATGGAGATGATTATATGCCAAAACAGACGAATGAGATTGCATCAAACTAAAAAGCTTCTGCACACAAATGGAAGAAATCAACAAAAGAAAAAGGCCACCTCTGGAATGGGAGACAATAGTTACAAACCATCCATTTAAGAGGTTAATATCCAAAATATACAAGAAACTTAAATGTAGATTAAAATTATCATGAGATACCACATCACATCTGCCAGAATGGCTATTTAAAAATGACAAAAAATGTTGGTAAGAATGTGGAGAAGAGGGAACCCTTGTACACTTTTTGTGAGAATGGAAGTTAGTATTATGATATGGACAACACTATGAATGTTCTTCAAAAAAATAAAAATAGGACTACCATGTGGCCAAACAATTTTACCACTGGGCACATTCCCAAAGGAACTGAAATCCATATCTCAAAGATATATGTGCATTCCCATGCTTATTGCAACATTAGTCACTATAACCAAGATATGGAATCAACTTAAGTGCCCATCAGTGTATGAATGGATACAGAATATGTGATGAAATACTAGTCAGCCATAAAGAAGGTGAAAATCCTTCCATTTGCAACAACCTGGATAAATCTGGAGAACATTATTTTAAGTGAAATAAGTCAGACACAGAAAGATGAATACCTCATTATCTGACTTCTATGTGGAATCTAAACAAAACTGAACTCAGAAGCAGAGATTAGAATGCTGGTTCCCAGGGAAGTTGGGGAAAGGATAAGATGTTAGTCAAAGGGCATGAAGTTTCAGTTATAAACAGAATGAATAAGTTCTGAAATTTTATTGTACAGTATGGTGACTATAGTTAATAATGTATTGTATACTTGAAAATTTCTAAGACAGTAGGTCTTAAATGTTCTTACCACATACACAAACACACAAATGCTAAGTTAAGAGAGGTGCTGGGTATTTTAGTTAGCTTGATTTAATCATTTCACAACATACACATCAAAACATTATGTTGTATGCTATAAATGCTTGCCGTTTCTATTTGTCAATTATACCTTAATTAAAAAATGAAAAAACAGTCTTGCAACTTCTTAAATGTAGTCTGCAGACTTTTACTACACAGAAAGTCCTCAGTTGTCAAGAGATATGTTTGAAGTGGGTGTGGACTAATTCAAGTCAAGAAAGTTATTCCCTAAAATTATATACAATACATGGGAAAGGGATACTTTCTCTTCTGAGATTGAGGGAAAATAATAATTTATTATTAATAGATGCTTAATGTTAACACATTAATATCAAATATCACATCTACTGCTATTTGGAGTAGTAAAGGATTTGTTGGAGGTTGTATGCTTAGTTGGACATAGAGATGAATAACACCATCATCAAGAATAACTGAATATTTAAAAAATTGAATGATAAAATTCCTTTGAAAACTGGCCTGAAGAGGAAATAAGTTTTACTTTAGAACAATTAGATATAAAAGCAAGTTTATGAAAGGGCACAAATTATATAGAACAATCAGATGTAAAGTTAAATTTGTAAAAGGGTACAGTATAATAAAACAGTTTTATAAAGGTTTTACCTTATAAAAGGGTAAAAACAATACTGTATGAAGAAAGTATAATAAAACTGCAGCTGCTGTTTAGCTGTGTGCTGTAGTCACTACTGGTGAGAATATATCATGTCTAGTGAGTCTTCAGTTATGTAGAACATAGGATAAACTGATAGTGAGTTTGTGATTGAGCACTGTGAAGATGTTTGATACATTTATTTTTAGAAAGACATACATGCAAATGTATGTCTATATATGTATAATGTATATTTACATGTTATATACATATATATATATATATTCCCATTGTGAATTATGTCTTTTATTCTAGTACGTCTTCCAAAATGTTTTTAACTGCATATATTAACACTATTGGTTCTTGGGTGTTATTTGTTTTCCTGGCAAACTATAGATTCTCTCCTTGGTTCTAACATTATATTTCTGGATTTACTTGTAATTTCTTCATTACCAATAAAATATTCTGCATTCAAAATAAGTTTAAATTCTTTATTTTCAATTTTTAATTTCTTTAATTTATTTTCTTGTTACATTGACTAGGATCTCCAAAATATGTGGGAGGCGAGAATTCTACCACTGAACCACCAAAGCAACTCCTGTATCTCCTAAATATGTGGAATACAATCAGTGAAGCTATCTTTATCTTTCTCTTACCTTTGTTTAGAATGTTTCTAAAATTTCATCATTAAATATGTTTGCAGTAGATATCTGACAAATCTTGTTTCACAAGTTTTGAAATGTTCTTTCCCTATCTGTTTCATAAGCACTCTTTGTCTTTTTATTAGTAGTGACTTTTGCAGAAAGCTTTTCCAAAATATTTGATATTTTTATATTGTTTATCTCTTTTAATTTGTTGGTCTGGTTTAATGTGTGAATGAATATTCTGATATAGAATGATCTATACATTTGTGAAGTAGTTAATAATTGATAATGGTATATTCATTTTCTTATATATTTTTGAATTTTTGTAGTAATATTTTAAGATTTTTGCATCTATGTTTATATGTATGATTTGCTTATAATATTTTGTTCTATTTGTATGGCCTCACTTCAGAATTATTCTAGCCTTGTAAAATAAATCAAACCTTTATGGAGTTCTCTATTCTTAAAAACTCTGCAAGGGCTATGAAAAGATATTGAATGATCTATGAATTCTTGAAATAGTTA
The DNA here is from genome assembly GCA_004024825.1 of Pygathrix nemaeus. NCBI lineage: Eukaryota > Metazoa > Chordata > Mammalia > Primates > Cercopithecidae > Pygathrix > Pygathrix nemaeus. Next base: position 50,833 of record PVHW010006357.1, on the reverse strand, counting down.
AAAATTGATAATGGTATGTTCATTTTCTTATATATTTTTGAATTTTTACAGTAATATTTTAAGATTTTACATCTATGTTTATATGTAAGATTTATTTATAATATTTTGTTCTATTTGTATGGCCTCACATCAAAATTATTCTAGCCTTGTAAAATAAAGCTTTACCAATTTCTCTGTTCTTAAAGACTCTGAAAGAGCTATAAAAAATAGGGTTATATACAAGTTTGGTAAAAATAGCCTCTAAAATATATATATTTTTTATGTAAAATTATTACATAAAAATATATATATTATATATAAAATATATAAAATATAAAATTTATATATAAAATATGATTACATATATAATTGTATATTATATGATTATATTATATATTTTATATAATTATATATTTTATATATATTTATATTTTATATAAAATATATTATATACATAGTATAAAATATATTATGCATAATATATTATATATTTTATATATTTATATATTATATAAAAATATATTATATATAATATACATAATATATTTATATATAATATATTTTTTTATATATATATACCATGAAATGGTACCACATTTTCTTTATCCACTTGTTGGTTGGTGGGCATTTAGGCTGGTTTCATATTTTTGCAATTTGCGATTGTCAATTGTGCTGCTACCAGCATGCACGTGCAAGTGTCTTTTTCACATAATAACTTCTTTTCCTCTGGGTAGATACCCAGTAATGGAATTGCTGGATCAAATGGTAGTTCTACTTTTAGTTCTTTAAGGAATCGCCACACTGTTTTCCTAGTGGTTGTACTAGTTTACATTCCCGCTAGCAGTGTAAAAGTGTACTCTTTTCACCACATTCATGCCAACATCTATTTTATTTTTATTTTTTATTTATGGCCATTCTTGCAGGAGTAAGGTGGTATCTCATTGTGGTTTTAATTTGCATTTCCCTGATAATTAATAATGTTGAGCATTTTTTCATATGTTTGTTGGCTATTCATATATCTTTTTTTGGGAATTACCTATTCATGTCCTTAGCCCACTATTTGATAGAGTTGTTTGTTTTTTCTTGCTGATTTGTTTGAGTTTTTTGTAGATTCTGGATGTTAGTCCATTGTCACATGTTTGTGAAGATTTTCTCCCACTCTGTGGGTTGTCTGTTTACTATGCTGATTATTTCTTCTGCTATGCAGAAACTTTTTAATTTAATTAAGTTCCATCTATTTATCTTTGTTTTTGTTGCATTTGCTTTTGGGTTCTTGGTCATGAACTCTTTGCCTAAGCCAATGTCAAAAGGAGTTTTACCAATGTTATTTTCTATAATTTTTATTGTTTCAGGTCTTAGATTTAAGTCTTTGATTCATCTTGAGTTCATTTTTGTGTAAGGTGAAAGATGAGGATCCAGTCTCATTCTTCTACATGTGGCTTGTCAATTATCCCAGCACCATTTGTTGAATAGGGTGTCTTTTCCCCACTTTGTTTTTGTTTGCTTTCTCAAAGATCAGTTGGCTGTAAGTATCTGGCTTTATTTCTGACTTCTCTATTCTGTTTCATTGGTCTATATGCCTGTGTTTATATCAGTACCATGCTGTTTTGGTGTAGTATAGTGGCCTTGTAGTATAGTCTGAAGTCGGGTAATGTGATTCCTCCAGATTTATTCTTTTTGCTTAGTCATCCTTTGGCTATGTGGACTCTTTTTTGGTTGTATATGAATTTTAGGATTGTTTTCTCTAGTTCTGTGAAGAATGATGATGGTATTTTGATGGGAATTGCATTGAATCTGTAGATTGCTTTTGGCAGTATGGTCATTTTCACAATATTGATTCTACCCATTCATGAGCATGGGATGTGTTTCCATTTGCTTCTGCTGTTGATGACTTCTTTCAGGAGTGTTTTGTAGCTTTCCTTGTAGAGATCTGTCACCTCCTTGGTTAGGTATATTCTTAAGTATTTTATTTATTTATTTTCATTTGCAGCTGATGCAAGAGGGACTGAGTTTTTTATTTGATTCTCATCTTGGTCGTTGCTGGTGTATAGCAGTGCTATTGACTTTGTGTACATTTATTTTGTATCCTGAAATGTTACTGAATTTATTTATCAGATCTAGGAGCTTTATGGAAGAGTCTTTAGGTTTTTCTAGGTGTGCAATTATATCATTGGCAAAAAGCGACAGTTTGACTTCATCTTTACTGATGTGGATATGCTTTATTTATTCCTCTTGTCTGATTGTTGTCTAGGATTTCCAGTACAATGGTTAATAGAAGTGATGAAAATGGGCATTATTGTCTTCCTCCAGTTCTCAGGGGAGATGCCTTCAACTTTTCCCCATTCAGTATAATGTTGGCTATGGGTTTGTCATAGATGGCTTTTATTACCTTGAGGTATGTCCTTTCCATGCCAATTTTGCTGAGGACTATAATCATAAAGAGATACTGGATTTTGTCAAATACCTTTTCTGTGTCTATTGAGATAATCATGTGATTTTTGTTTCTAATTCTTTTTACATGATATATCACATTTATTACTTGCATATATTAAGCCATCACTGCATCCCTAGTATGAAACCCACTATATCATTGTGTATCATCTTTTTGATATGCTGTTGGACTCAGTGAGTATTTCATTGAGGATCTTTGCATCTATGTTCATCAGGGATATTGGTCTGTAGTTTTCCTTTTTTTGTTATATCTTTTCCTGGCTTTGGTATTAGAGTAATAATAGCTTCATATAATGATTTACAGATGATACCCTCTTTATCTTTGGAAATAGCTTCAGTAAGATTTGTACCAATTCTTTGAATGTATGATAGAATTCAGCTATGAATCCATCTGATCCTAGACTTTTTTTGTTAGCAATTTTTAAGTTAGTGTTTCATTCTCACTGCTTCTTATTGGTCTGTTCAGAGTTTCTATTTTTTTCTTGGTTTAATCTAGGAGAGTTGTATATTTCCAGGAATTTATCCATCTCCTCTAGATTTTCTGGTAGGTGTTCATAGTAGTCTTAAACAATCTTTGTATTTCTGTGGTATTTGTTGTAATATCTCCCATTTAGTTTCTAATGCAGCTTATTTGGATCCTCTCCCTGCTTTTCCTGGCTAATCTCAATTTTGTTTATCTTTACAAAGAATCAGTTTTTGTTTTATTTCTCTTTTGTGGGGTCTTTTTTTGTTTCAATTTCGTTTAGTTCTGCTGTGATGTTGGTTATTTCTTTTCTTCTGCTGGGGTTGGGTTTGGTTCATTCTTGTTACTCCAGTTCATTGAGATGTGATGTTAGCTTGTTTATTTGCTCGCTTTCAAACTTTTTGATGTAGGCTTAATGCTATGAACTTTCCTCTTAGCACCACTTTTGCTGTATCTCAGAGGTTTTGATAAATTGTGTCACTAATATCATTCAGTTCAAAGAACTTTTTAACTTTCATCTTGATTTATTTTTGACCCAAAGATCATTTAAGAACAGAATATTTAAATCCCATGTATTTGTATAGTTTTGACAGTTCTTTTTAAAGATTATTCTCAGTTACATTCCACTGTGGTCTGAGAGGATACTTGATACAATTTTTTTTTCTGAAGTTAATCAAGTTTTTTTTTCAGCTGAAGAAATTTACTTTTTTTTTTCTAGGTGCATAGATATAATTATATACACGACATAATTATAGACAAGTTTCAATACACAGGAAAACTCTTCTGTCCACCTCTCTTTATGCTAAATAAATCATTACAATAATTTTTAAAAATTTAAAAATAATACACCGCTTTCTTGCGCTGATCATATTGTTGTGCACGAATATATTGGTACTGGTATATTACAGTTACTTACTTTTTTTTTAAGAACAGCATTGGAGAAAAATAAGCTATTTAAACATTGACTTTATATATAGAAAGTGCAACGCTGTTAATTGTTATATAACATGCTTCATAATTTCTTTCCTTTATCAATTTTAAATCAAGATAACTTGGACTCAAACTATCATATTTTTTCTGAAAATAGTACAGTACACACATGACAGCAGTGACTTGGTGAGATGATGCCCTTTGCTGCAGTTATGAAAGCAAACTTTACTATGTCAGGAACTGATTGCCAATAGATTAGTAATTTTCAATGTCACCCATACCTGGGGGTTCAGGACAAGAGAAAAAGGCCTCTGACTAAGGCAAGGCCATGAAAGGATATCTGTTTCTTGGTTATCTGGGTATGTAAATAGTAATAATTGGAGCTGACTGCATTTCCTTCCAGTCAGCTCTGAAGTGAAAATTATGCATTATGTGTATGTGTAGCTACTTGAGCCAAACGGCCTTTCCAGGATTCTTTTGTGCTTTCCAAAGACAACAATTTTCACTGTTACTCAAAATTCTGTGCAAAATGCAACTGATTAAAACTGGATATTGCTGAAGCCTACCACCTGTTTAATCATGTCCACAGGCAGCCCCAAACCATCTCAGTCAACATCACACCCAAACATTCAGCTTTTCTCAGACCAAATTAAAAGTTTAAAGAGAAAAAAAAAGATCAAACAAACACTCAAGATATTTTAAAAATAACTAAAACAACACAATACAGTTAAAACAATCTCCAACTAGATGTTCCCACTGAAAATTATTCGTGGTGTCTGAATTTGATTTTCTATGCAAAGGCATTGATTTTCAAAGAAGAGTGATAAAAATACGGTTTGGCATTCTCAGAAACTCCAAGAAGTTTCCTTTTCTGCTGTGACTTTCACTTAAATGAAAATCTTACACTGAAAATGAACTGAAACTTGAAAATTCACATGAGATTTCTCTCTCTCCTTTGTTATCTCTTACATGACTTTTGCGTGTTTTTTTGCTCGTTTAAACAATGACAGAATCTGTCCGAATGTCAAGCCGAAGTATTTTGAAAGCAGGAAGAGAAGCCTGTTTAGAGCACCCACCTCCATAGCACGTGAAATGCACTGAACACTTTAGCTATATGAGAACCCTGTAGGTTCATTACATTGCAATTAGGCTAGGCCACAAAACAAGAGGACAAACATGAGCTGTTTTTAAGAGTTTAATAGAAATTTGACAGCTATAACTTTATTCTACATTTCCACAATTTCTTCACATGGCATCTCATACAAAGTGAAAATTATTAGATAAACATGCATTAGTTTTTAGAAATGCATATGAATGCATGAAAAAATACATCAACTGAGAATGTCTTTTCCATCAGTAGCATGGATCCAGACATAAGCAATATGCTAAAGATGGCTTTGTAATTGTGTGAAACCACTCCCCCTCCAACCAAAGGGAAATGATTTATTTTAATAAGTAGATGAAATATTACTAAATTTTTAATCAAGAGCTTGTGGTCAAAGTTTTATATTATAAATGGTTGCATTTGATGCTTAAAATAGCATTCATGATGAGAATGTAAAGGAAAATCATTTTGTAAGCAATGGGAATCTTAATAGTTTAGTTGTTTAAGTTTGCTGTTTTGTAGAATCAGAAAATTTACCAAGACGTTTTTTGTGACCTATCATATGTCCTCTCTTGGCAAATGTTCCAGGTGCTGATGAAAATAATGTATATTCTACAGTTGTTGGGTAGAATGTTCTGTATCTGTTAAGTCCATTTGTCCTAGGGTACAGTTTAAGTCCATGGTTTCTTTGTTGATTTTCTGCCTTGATGATCTGTCTAATGCTTTCAGTGGAGTATTGAAGTACCAACTATTATTGTGTTGTTGTCTATCTCATTTCTTAAGTCTAGTAGTAATTGTTTTATAAATGTGGGAGCTCCAGTGTTCGGTGCATATGTATTTAGGATTGTGATATTTTCCTGTTGGACTAATCCTTTTATCATTTTATAACGTTCCTCTTTGCCTTTTTTTTTTTTCTGTTGCTGCTTTAAATTCTGTTTTGTCTGATACAACAATACCTATTCCTGCTCACTTTTGATTTCCATTTGCATGGAATATCTTTTTCCACCCCTTTACCTTAAATTTATGGGAGTCATTATGTGTTAGGTGAGTGTTTTGAAGACAGCAGATAATTGATTGGTGGATTTTTATCCATTCTGCGATTCTGTATCTTTTAGGTGGAGGATTTAGGCCATGTATATTCAATGTAAGTATTGATATATGAGGTACTATTCTGCATGGTAGTTGCTTCCTAAATCCCTTTTTTCCCCATTGTGTTATTGTTTTACAGGCCCTGTGAGATTTATGCTTTAAGGAGGTTCTATTTTGATGGAATTTTGAGGTTTTGTTTCAAGATTTGGAGCTCCTTTTAGCAATTCTTGTAGTGGTGACTTGCTAGTGGCAAATTCTCTCAGGATTTGTTTGTCTCAAAAAGACTTTATCACTCCTTTATTCATAAAACTTAGTTTTGCTGGATATAACACTATTTGCTGATAGTTATTTTGTTTCATGGGGCTAAAGATAGGACCCCAATCTCCTCTGACTGGTAAGGTTTCTGCTGAGAAATCTGCTGTTAATCTGATAGTTTTCTATTACAGGTTAGCTGATGCTTTTGTCTCCCAGCTCTTAAGGTTGTTTCCTTCATCTTGACTTTAAATAACCTGATAAGTATGTGCCTAGGTAATGATTGTTCTGCCATGAATTTCCCAGGTGTTCTTTGAGCTTCTTGTATTTGGATGCCTAGACCTCTAGCAAGACCAGTGAAGTTTTCCTCAATTATTCCCACAAATAAAATTTCCAAACTTTTAGATTTCTCTTCTTCCTCAGGAACACCAATTATTCTTAGGTTTGGCTGCTTAACATAATCTGAAATGTCTTGGAAGTTTTGTTCATTTTTTGACTCTTTTTTGTCTTTGCCTGATTGGGTTAATTTTGAAGCCTTGTCTTTGAACTCTGAAGTTCTTTCTTCTACTTGTTGTAGTCTGTTGTTGATACTTTCAAGTGCATTTTGAATTTCTCTTAGTATGTCTTCTATTTCCAGAAGTTGTGATTGTTTTTTCTTTATGTTATCTTTTTTTCCTAGGCAGTAGGTCTCAACAGTGGGCTTAAAATATTCAGTAAACTATACAGCAAATAGATGTGCTATCACTCAGGCCTTGTTGTTTATGTATAGAGCACAAGCAGAGTGGATATAGCATAATTCCTAAGGGCCCTTTAATTTTCAAAATAGTAAGTTAGCATTGGCTTAAACTTAAAGTTGTCAGCTGCATTAGTCCCTAATAAGGGAGTCAGTCTGTCCTTTAATGCTTTGAAGCCCTACATTGACTTCTCTACATATAAAAGTCCTAGATGGCATCTTCTTCCAATAGAAGGCTGTTTCATCTCCATTAAAAATCTGTTACTTAGTGTAGCCACCTTCATCAATTAGCCTAGCTAGGTCTTTTGTATAACTTGCTGCAGCTTCTCCTTCAGTACTTGCTGCATCACCTTGTGTTTTTATGTTATGGAGAGAGTTTTTTTTTTTTTTTTTTTTTTTTTTCCTTAAATCTCATGAACTAACTTCTGTTAGCTTCCAACTTTTTTTTTTTTTTTTCTGCAGCTTCCTCACCTCTCTCAGCTTTCAAAGAATTGAACAGGGTTTGGACCTAGCTATTGATTAGGCTTTGGCTGAAAGGAATGTTGTGCCTGGTCTAATCTTCTATCCATACTGCTCACACTTTCTCGATATCAGCAATACAGCTGTTTTGCATTCTTATTATGCATGTGTTCAGTGGAGTAGCACTTTTTATTTCATTCAAGAACTTTTCCTTTGCTTTTACAACTTGGATAACTATTTGGCACAAGAGGCCTTGCTTTCAGCCTATCTCAGCTTTCAACATGCCTTCCTAACTAAGCTTAAGTATTTCTAGCTTGAGATTAAAAGTGAGAAATGTGCAACTCTTTTTTCACTTGAACACTGAGAGGCTGTTGTAGGATTATGAATTGGTGTAATTTCAATATGGTTGTTTTTAGAAAATAGCGAGGGCTCAAGGGAGAGAGATGGACAGTGAAATGCCTCGTCATTGAAGCAGTCAGAACACACACAACATTTAATGATTAAGTTTGCCTTCTGGGTGTTCCAAAACAATTATGAGAGTAATATCAAAGACTGCTGCTCATAGGTCACCATTATAGATATAATCATAATGAAAATGTTTGAAATATTGGGAGAATTGTCAAAATGTTCCCTAGAGACACAAAGTGAGCACATAATATTGGAAAAATGGTACCAGTAGACTTTCTCAACACAGGGTTGCCACAAACCTTCAATTTCTAAAAATGTGTAATATCTGTGAAGCACAATAATGCAAAGGGCAATAAAACAAGGTGTGCCGATATGTGTCTTTGTGGTTAAAATGGGTTTCTTGTATACAACATATAATTGGATCTTATTTTTTATTTAACTATGATAATCTCTGCCTTTTAATTGGTGCATTGAGACCATTGATGTTTAAAGTGATTACTAATGTAATGTGCTTAATGTCACATAGTTGTTACTGCTTTCTATTTGTTGTCCTTGTTCTTTGCTCTTATTTTGTCTTCTATTTTTTATCCTTTTTGTGTTTTTCATTGAGTATTTCATAAAATGTAATTTTCTCTCTTTTCTTAGCATATCATTTGTACCTTTAAAAACATTTTTTTTAGTAGTCGCCCCAGAGTTTGCAATATACATTTACAACTAATCTAAGTCCACTTTCAAATAATACTATATGGACCGGGCATGGTGGCTCAAGCCTGTAATCCCAACACTTTGGGAGGCAGAGGCGGGAGGATCACGAGGTCAGGAGATCGAGACTATCCTGGCTAACACAGTGAAACCCCGTCTCTACTAAAAATACAAAAAATTAGCTGGGTGTGGTGGCAGGTGCCTGTAGTCCCAGCTACTCTGGAGGCTGAAGCAGGAGAATGGCATGAACCCAGGACGCGGAGCTCGCAGTGAGCCGAGATCATACCACTGCACTCCAGCCTGGGCCACAGAGTAAGACTCTGTCTCAAAAAAAAAAAAAAAAAAAAAATCAAATCAAATCAAATAACACTACATGACTTTACAGGTATTGTGAGTGCCTCATAATAACAAAATAATCCCAATTTTTCCTACCATCCCTTTTATAATTGATGTAATTCATTTTGGTAAAATACTAGCATGCACAAGAATATATATGTAAATATATGTATACACACACATAAACATATACAATTAAATACAATATTGCTATTACTATTTTGAACAAATTGTTATGTGAGATCAATTAATAGGAAAAATAAAAGTTTCATTTTACCTTCATTTATCCCTTTTCCATTGCTCTTCCTTTATGTAGATCTAAGTTTCTAACTTATTTTATTTTCCTTCTCTCTAAAGAACTTCTTTTAACATTTATTTCAAGACAATTGTTGTTGTCTGGGAAAATCGTTATTTCTACTTTACTTTCGAAGGTTAACTTAGCAGCGTACAGAATCTAGGTTGGTGGATTTTTCTCTCAAAACTTCAAATATTTCACACCACTCTCTTCTTACCTACATGGTTTCTGAGATGTTCGATGTCATGCTTTGCCTTTCTATAGGTAAACTGTTATTTTCCTCTGCCTTTTTTCAGGATTTTAAAAATCTTTGTTTTACTGTACTTTGAAAATGATACACCTAGGTGTCATTTCTCTGGCATTTATCCTGCTGATGTTCTCAGAGCTTCCTAGATCTTTGGGTTGGTGTCTGGCATTAATTTGGCAAATTCTAGGTCATTATTGTTTCGAATATTTCCCTTGTTCCTTGATCTCTTTTCCCTCCCCATTTTGGTGTTTTCATTGCATATACATCACACCTTTTGTAGTTGTCTTGCAGGTCTTGGATACTGTCTTGTGGTTTTCTTTTCAGACTTTTTTCCCTTTGATTTTCTTTTTTGGAGGTTTCTGTGGAAATACCTTTAAGCTCAGAGATTCTTTCCTCAGCTGTTTCCAGGCTACTAATAAGCCTATAAAAGGCATTCTTCATTTCTGTGACAGTGTTTTGATATCTAGCATTTATATTTAAAATTTTTTAAATTATTTGTTTACATTACCCATTTGTTCTTGCATGTTGTCTATTTTATTTATGAGGGCCCTTAGCGTATTTATCATTATTGCATTGAATTCTCAGTCTGATAATTCCAACATCTCTGCCATGTCTGAGTCTGGTTTTGATGCTTACTCTGTCTATTCAAACTGTGTCTTTTTGCCTTTTATTATGCCTTGTAATATTTGATTGAAAGCCTGGCATGACGTACTGGGTAATAGGAATTAGAGCAAGTAAGCCTTTAGTCATGAGGTAGTAAGATTTGGCAATAGGGGAAGATTCTATGGTTCTATAATTAGGTTTCAGACTTGTAGTGAGACTGTGACCCTGGACTGTGAACTTCACACATACTTCTTTGTACCCTCCCCTACCTTAGGTAGGACAAAATGGTTAGCGTGAGTTGGGATTAGGTATCAAACTTCTCTCATATGGAAGGATGCTGGAGTTGGTTATTTCCCTTTTTTCAAGTCAATTAGGCTCTGATAAAACCCCAGTCATTTAGGCTCTGGTTAGATAGTTTCCCCTGAGGGCAAACCTTGTTAAACAGAACAGAATGCTTCGGCATATTTCCAAATGGTTCTTTTTCCCTTCCTCCTGGCAGAGCATGAGAAGATTTTCCCCAGATCTTCATTGTGAGAGCCTGATAAATCTCTTGTAAGTAAAACTCACAAAAGTTCAGCAGCTTTACATGATTGTGTCTTTCTGGAGATTTTGTCTCCAAGATGTGTTCCACACTGAACCTCCAGCAATTTGTCAATTACAATTCTGATTTCCTTACGCTGGTACTAGTTCCCACAAAGATTTTAGTTTGTAGATTTCTGCTTGGGTAAGTTGTGATTCTCTGTATATTCTACTCTCTTTCGTTATGGAGCAGCAATTTGTCCTATAATTTCAATATTCTGACAAGTCTAAGAAGCATTGTTGAGTTTCAGTTTGTTCAGCTTTACTAATTACGACAGAGTAGCAACTTCTAAATTCCTTATATGCCAGTCTGAAAGATAGAAGTCCTTAATTTTATTTTTATCACAAAATATTGGATTGTACATAGTTAATAAAATAGTCTGTAGTTTTCTTATAGTTTATTTTTTATAGCGAATAGGTAATTAAATTTCTTACATATTTTTCAATGTTGTAGACAACATTCTTGTACATCATAATTTTCCCTTGGATTGAATTTGTCTTTTTCCTTAAGTATATCCCTTAATTAATATTTAAGGATCTGTAGGTAGTGAAATCTCTTGATTTATTTTAATATGCAAACATTTCTTTATTTTCTTTGATTTTTTTTAATGCTAGGAGGAACCCAGGTATGCAAGTGCATTCAAAGATTGACAAACAATGTGTCCTGTAATTCATATTAATTCTAATCAACTCATCAAACCATGAGCCAAGTGATCAACCACTAAGATTCAAACTGCCTTGACTTTCAGTTTTTAAATGTTTTATTATTTACTTAATAATTTCAACTTTTATATTAGATATAGGGGGTCCATGTGCAGGTTTGTTTCATAAGAATATTGCATGATACTGAGATTTAGGGTACAAATAATCTTCTTACCCAGGTAGTGAGCATAGTATCCAATAGGTAGTTTTTCAGCCTTTGTCCCACTCCCATCTCTTCCCCTTCTAGTAGTCTCCAGTATCCATTATTACAATGTTTATATCCATGTGTACCCAATGGACATGTGATCCCACTTATAAATGAGAACTTGTGATATTTGATTTTCTGTTCCTGCATTAATTTGCTTAGGACAGTGGCCACCAGTTGTATCCATGCAGGTGCAAATAACGTTTTGGTTTTTTTATGGCTGTGTTGTATTCCATGGTATATTTGTATCACATTTTCTTTATCCAACCCACTGTTGATGGGCACCTGGGTTGATTCCATGCCTTTAGTATAATGAATAGTGCTGCAATGAACATATGAGGGAATGTGTCATTTTGATTAAATGACTTATGTTTTCTTGGATATCTACTTAGTGTGTACCCCAAAAGTCTGAGACAGGTCTCAGTTAATTTAGAACAATTATTTAGTCAAGATTGAGGACATGCACCTGTGACACAGCCTCAAGGTGTACTGAGGACATGTGCCCAAGGTGGACAGAATACAGTTTGCTTTTATATGTTTTAGGGCGACATGAGACATCAGTCAACATATGTAAGAGGAACATTGGTTCAGTCTGGAAAGGCAAGACAACTCTAAGTGGGGAGGGGCCTTCCAGGTCATAGGTAGATAAAGAGACACATGGTTGCATTCTTTTGAGTTTCTGATTAGCCTCTTCAAAGGAGGCAATCAGATATGCATTTATCTCCATGAGCAGAGGGGTGACTGAATAGAATGGGAGGCAAGTTTGGCCTAAACTGTTCCTAGTTTGACTTTTTCTTTTAGCTTAGTGATTTTGGGTCCCCAAGATATTTTCCATTCACATTTTTCCCCTTTTCTTTTCAAAAATCTTTGGCAGAAAGCATTTTAGAAGACAATTAGTCTCTGATCTCAGGTTTTATCTCATCTCTTATGGCTAGAATGATTTATTCCTAGATGGGTAGGTCCTGAGTTATTAGGAAAGCTCATTTTTAGAAAGTTCTGAAGTCTTATTTCCTATGAAGAGAAAATAGGAGGAAGAAGGGAGAAAAACAACGATAAACAAAAGATCAATCCTGGAAAACTGAAATAGGCCACATTACTCCAAAGTCCATACATCAGTAGGCAGATATGAAAGTGGCTTATGTATGTCAATAGATTGCTGTTATTTTCTTCTGAAGTTTAAGTTGTTCAGCTTCAGTTCACAGGACTTTACAAAAGCACAGCTTAGTTTTCAGTGACTCCAAATTAGAAAAAAATGTGGGGAAAAAAAGAAGGAAAATAATTGAAAAGATTATTTTGAAGACTTGTAGCCAAGAAAAATCAGAACTCAGTCCAAACTGTAGAAAATAATAAAAATCGAAAAAGTATTAGTCAAGACTAGAATCTAGCAACAGGTGTACTATAGTTTTTGGAGCATAATTTTTCTCTCTTCAGTTTTCCACTTTTACTAAAGACAAATCATGCTAGGCTGATTTGCATTATTATACATGGCCTGATTATTTGTGTATAGTGCAGCAATAATAATAATTTTTTTTACATATACTTTTAAATTGGCTTTGATGGAGTTTTGTTCCATAGAAGGAATCTTAGATAAGACATCTTTAAAGCTGAGCCCAGCCTTGGATTTGTACTGTTAAATACCTGTGAGTTGAGTGATCCTCTCCTCTTAAAGTCCCAAGATAAACTTGGGGCTTCTGGGCTTGTCAGAAAGTGACATGCTTTACTTACCACAGGTGAGGAACCCTGTACAGGGACTGTAGACAAAGTATGAGGCCAGTTTTCCAAGGGGCTTGTATTGGCTCCCTAAGTCAAGTTTAATTCCTTACAGGAAAGCACACCATTCCAGTTAAAGCCTTGGTGGAATAACCAGTTATTATAATTGTGTCCTGTTACAAATGAAAATAGATTCCTATTTCGCTTATGCAAATAACTGTATTGCTGCAATTGAGAATACTCACAAACAGTTTTCAAATTCTGGAGAAATCAGGTAGAGAGAAAAAATATGCTCCAAGTTTCATTCATAGGCATACACTAACTTGTTAAAAGTTGTTAATAGTTCAGAAGAAAAGTTTCCTTGTCTCTGAAAAAACAAAACAAAGGATCAGCAATGTTTTAAGCAAAAAGTTAAAAAGATTCCTTCAGTCTTTTATGAGTTCAGTTCATGCAGTTAATTCCTGTTCTGCTTGATATTCATGAATGTTTCAGCTTTCCATCAGTCCTGAAAGTTTTTTCTCTATTCTGATATTACAATTTCCAAAGTTATCAGAAACCTGCATTTAAGAGCACCTGTTAGAGTTTTATAGCTGATTATAAAAATATCTCCTAAAGAGGACCAAAACTAGGCAACAATTCTTCATGGTTGACAGAAAATTTGAGGGCAGCCATAGTCAAAGACACAATTGACAAGGAAATTTGTTATCTCTGTGGTGCACAATAATTTAACATAATAATTGTAATTATTACTGATAATGTATACTAAATTATATTAGAATTATAGGAGTTTCCCATGATTTTGCAACACATACCAATAACATTTATACAAATACAGCCCAGGTCAGGCGTGGTGGCTCATGCCTGTAATCCCAGCACTTTGGAGGTCAAGACAGGCAGATCAGCTGAAGTCAGAAGTTTGAGACCTGACTGGCCAACATAGCAACCCCTTGTCTCTACTAAAAATACAAAAATTAGCAAGGCATTTTGGTGTGTGCCTACAGTCACTGAGGCATGAGAATCATTTGAACCCAGCAGGGTGAAGGCTGCAGTGAGCCGAGATTGCACCACTGCATTCCAACCTGGGTGACAAAGCAAGACTTCATCTCTAAAAACAAACAAACAAACAAACAAACAAACAAACAAAGAGATGAACAAACAAATACAGTCCAAAGAAAACCAAACACCATTTCATATTTGACAATGCTTTCAGTATAATTTCTATACCAACGAAGCCAAATTATGTCATTTTGGACCTTCAGGAAACTAATATTTTAAAGGATGAATTAGGTCAGAAAAAGACATCATTTATAATTTGATTTTAATTATTAATTGGCTTTGGAAACTTTGCCAAATATTAAAGATTTAAAACACTTGATATTACAGGTTATTGTAAAATAAAGTCATTTATTTGACCAAAGTGGTAACTCAAGAACTTCAAAAAAAGTCAAAAACCTTCATTCTTTGAGAAGACACTTAATTTTCCAGACAATAAGCCCTAATAAAGACAGCATTAAACCAATTAAATTTGTTTTTCAAAAATTTATAAACACTATATAAAATTTTAATCTTGACCATAAGACAAAACTTCCATAAACCTTTTATAAACTTTATAACATTTATTAAAGAGTCAGTTAATGCTAACACAGGGGCCTATATGTTGGTCTTGCATCAGTGTGCTTTTGATATTAATGATTAATTTATAGAGAGGTTGAACTTATTTTATCTCTTAAAATTGGCCCTCACAATATCACGCAACCACCTCTTCCATGATAGTCACTGGGTCTTGAGGAATTCAGTAGCTTTATTTTCTGGCTCTATGTCTCAGGAATGCAGTTTGTTTTGACTGGCATCTTCTACCAGGCCTGAAGATGAGGCTTTACTTGCCATTTGTGTTTAAAATTTAGCAGGACTTGGTGCCCTTTTAGACTGAGGAGTCAAAGCCCTGTAACTCAAGGTCACAAGTACTTTAAAAGCACATATATAGAGAGATAAATGAATGTAATAGTCTTAATTTAAAAAAAAGTTAATCCCAGTTTTTTTCTTAAGCAAACCAAAACCTAGTAATAATATGACAACTTGATCATATACATTTTTTTAATGTATATCCTGCTATTGTGACTTACACAGACCATTCATGACATGGTTGGAGTTTCTCATTTGTCCTGAAGATTCCTCTTTTTTAAATAACTAGTCATTTTATTCTAGGATTAAATTTACTATACAATATCCTTGCTCATATAAAATTATTTCTCTTTAAGCTTTATTATCAAAAAACCTTTTAATCTTTATAACTTTTTTTACATCTCTCTCATTCCCTGGTTCCTTTTATTTTGCTTTATGTATAACCTTTAAATAAGCTTTGAATTAGACAAAAATTGTTCACTCTTTTAAAAAGGACACACCTTTTTTAAAGAAAGAATGATTTCATACAAATATATTTTTATCTGAAAATACCCAAATAGTGAAATATTTACTTAATATAACTTTAGATTCTAAATTATGATGATATTGTCTACAAGTATTTATCCTATTACATTTATCTAATTATTTTATTTTAATTATTTTAATAGTTTACCTAGATTATTTATGAAAACTGTAGTAGTCATCATTTAAAGTTATAGAAACGTCATTGCAAAATTATAACTGAGACAGTGAAAAAGATTTGACCTAACTGACTCCATCTTGCTTTTAACCTCCAAGCTGTCCCTGATCATTCTTGAGCATAGGCCAGACTAATTTTGGGAAGAACTTATAGTTTAGCTTTGAAACAAAGACGATAACAAACCTTTCTGTCTGTGGACTAGACTGCTTAAAGCCACAAGATTAAAAGTTATGGTAATCTTACTAAGTTTAAAATGTAGCTACTTTTATTGAACCATTATCAATGTCTTATTTATTAGAGACTGCACAAGCAAAGATTATTCTGTTTTGGGCTGGGTTTATAATTTTGGAACCCCTATGCTAAATTTTGACACTTTATAGTATTTGACAGGAATAAGTATGAAATTGCTTGACTAATAAATGCAAACAAAAATGTATATGCTGGCAAATTGACATTGATACATGAAGTTATGATCTCATTATGAGGTTTTTAGCTGGTTGCTTTGTAGTTTCTACTGCATGATTGCTTTGGGGATCTGTGGGCTATGTACTTACACGTGTTTTTGTGGTAGCATATATTGTCCTTTTGAGTCCATTTTAAAACTCCCTTAAGGATCTCTTGAAGGCCAGTCTGGCGATAACCGATTCCCTTAGTGCTTGGCTGTCTGGAAAAGATTTTATTTTTTCTTCACTTATGAAGCTTAGTTTCATGGGATATGAAATTCTTGGTTGGAATTTCTTTACTTTAAAAATGTTGTAAATTGATCCCAGTCTCTCCTGGCTCACAGAGTTTCTGCTAAGAAGTCTTCTATTAACTTGATGGGGGGTTCTTTTGTTTGTGATTTGACCTTTTTCTCTAGCTGCCTTTAAGATTTTTTTCTTTAGTTTTGACCTTGGATGGTCTGGTGACCATAAGCCTTGGTGATATTTATTTTGTATAATATCCCCCAGGTGTTCTCTGGATTTGTTTTATCTGGATGTCTACATCTCTAGCAAGATTAGGAAAGTTTTCTTGAACTATTTTCTCCAATATATTTTCCAGGCTGTTTACTTTTTCTCATTCTTTCCCAAGAATGCCAATAATTTGTTGGTTTGGTCACTTTACATAATGCTATTTTTCTCAAATACTTTGATTAGTTTTAAAAATTAATTTTTCTCTGTTTTTGTCTGACTGGGTAAGTTTAAAAGGCAGGTCTTTAAGGTCTGAAATTCTTTCTTCTGCTCAGTCCAGTCTATTGATAATGCTTTCAATTGTATTTTGAAATTCCTTAAGTAAGTTGTATAATTGCAGAAGCTCTGACTGACTTCTTTTTAAGATGTTTATCTTTTCTTTCCTTTCCGGGATTTCTTTGGAAGTTTTTCTTTGTGTTGATTTCCATCCTCATCTTAGATCTCATTGAGCTTCTTTGCAATCCATGCTTTGAATTCTTCATTTGTCATTTCTGAGTTTTCATTTTGGTTTAGGTATTATTGCTGGAGAGCGAATGTGATCTTTTGATAGTGTCACAATTTCAGATTTTTCATGGTAGCAGAATTTTTTTACTGGTTTCTTCTCATCTAGCAATACTGGCACTACTAATTTTTGTAGTTAATTTCATGCAAACATGGTTTTCTTTCTTTCTTTCTTTATATTGTTATTGGTTTTTTCTTTCTTTCCCTTAACTTCCTCCTAGGGAAAGTGACGGTAGAGTATGTTGGGTAGGGTCTTTTGACTTTGCTTTTACAGCTCTACGTACTTCTGTCAGTATGTTTGAAACAGGACTTTGCAGTTTTATGTACAGATCAGTAGATGATGGTTATGGGTAAGAGTCATCTGTGGCTAACACAGCTGAGTATGCACTTGATATCTTTTTTACTGGGAGGAACTCTCTGTTGCTTCAGGCAATTGGATGATCCATTAATTGCACAGAGGTCTAGATTCCCTGCTCAGCCCCTTTGGGAGGGCCAAGATGAGTGGTACTAGACTGGGCAGGCCTGATTCTAGGTTTGTCAATTACTGGCACAAGCACTAGCCCAGTGAGGGTGTCCAGTGCATGACCACCAAGTGCCCAGAGGTCTGCCTAGGCATGGATCTAGGTAATCTTCTTGTCCTCAAGTCTCTGCACTGGACAAGGGGGTAGCCTAAACTCCAAATCTGGGAAAGTGGGTGCTCCAAATACCTGGTGATCTGCTTGATCTTGGAGCAGAATGGGGTCCCGTGCACCACAATCTGTGTAGGAAGTGTGTTGCAGCTCAGGCTGCTGACCTTGGTGAACAGATGCTCCAACTGCTTGGAGATCTGCATGAGTATGGGGCAGAGAGGGCCCTGCTGCACCATGGTCTGTGTACAGGAAGGGTGAGGTGACTCAGGCTGCTGATCCGGGTAGTGAGTTCTCCAACTGCCTGATGGTTTGCCTGGGCATGGAGCAGAGAGGACCCCATTGCCCCATGACCTCAGGGGAGAAGGCTGTGGCATCTAGCAATGATACTTGCAGACTGGTTCTAGGTCTCCAAGCTGGCTCTGCCTGTAAGTCTCATTGTCCAGGATAATCTGCATATAGAAAGTTTTATTCAATAGTGTAGGCTCTAGATAATGAAACTAGCATGTTTATGAACAATAATATTTGATAACAATCTTATTTCCTTTTTTTGAGACGGAGTTTCACCCTGTCACCCAGGCTGGAGTACAGTGACACAATCTTGGCTCACTGAAACCTCTGCCTCCCAGGTTCAAGCGATCCTCCTGTTTCAGCCTCCCGAGTAGCTGGGACTATATATGTACACCACCACGCCTGGCTAATTTTTGTATTTTTAATAGAGACGGTGTTTCACCATGTTGGTCAAGCTGGTCTCAAACTCAATCTTACGTAAGGAACATAGAGTAGCAGTTCTGCTCTGTGATGCTGGGAATGTTCTATATCTTTACTGTTCAATAGAATTTTGTGAAATAATGTGAATTTTTTATATTTGCACTGTCCCATATGGTAACCACTAGCTGCATGTGGCTATTGAACACTTAAAATAGGTTTAGTGTCACTAAGGAATTAAATTTTTATTTTTATTTAATTTTAAATAATTTAACATGAATAATGATAGGTGGCTAGTGGCTACCATGTTAGTAAGTACAGTTCAGTATTTTGTTTTAAAAGCAGAGATGTATTGACTGCCTTCTTCAATGCCCAATATACACTCAGTATTTAGTGATTCTTACATAAAGGAATGCATACATGCTAAAAGATTAAAAATTGAATGTTTATGCAGGAGGGCCTAACAAATCAAGGGAATGCTTTACTACTTCAATATAAAATAAGCTATTATTCTTCTAGTTTGATCTAAATTATGTACTGATTCAGTTTTTCCAGGGTTCTGAGGTTAAAACAAACAAAAAATATAGGGATTAAAGATTGAGGAGGCCTGGAAAGATCACAGAAATGTGATTCTGACAACTGGGAAATAATTTCATGTTAATTTTTTTTCTTAATATGGTTTTAGTAAAGGTCTGTACCAAATGTAAGTGTAAACTGATTTAAACTTTTCTTTATTTAGAAACCTGATTCCTGGCCTAAAAGAGGAGCTATTTTATGTCTTTACACATAACATCAATTTTCCTTTCTTCAGTCAATGAGTAAAGAAGTTCATTTACTTCTAGTTTATTCAGTAAAGAAATTGGAACTCCCACTTGGGCCTGGAACACAAATTATTTAAAAAAAAAAAAAAAAAGTAATCTTTTAATCAATGTCCAGAAAGCAAATGAGGAAAGCTAGTTTTTCAGGAAAAATAGTGACAACATTAAATTGGCCTCTTTATCAAGTCCATAGACTGACTTATACATTATGAACTTATAATCTTATAAGAGTAGCAAGAACAATATAGAATTGCTCTGGAGGGAATGGTGTGCAAAGAGAAATGTTATCAGGGGAGGTGAGCCAATAGCATGTATAATAACTACTCTCTTGTATTTGCATGCCTGCAAGAGTTTTACAGTACTCAGCCCAAACATGAACAGAGGCCCTCTGGCTCGATTATAATTTCACCAAGAGAGCCTTCTTCATGTAGCCAGCTTTCCTTTATTAAAATGTCTGAGATTTTTAAAGAAGTCAAGCTACTATAAAAACCCCAGTAAAATTTGTTTCTGGTACTATAACTTATTTTTGGATATCTTATAAGTCCGTTGATACTTTTAAGTTTTTTGTTGGCCAGTTCAATATATTTTTCAGAATGAGCTCATTACACTGCCATAACGAGTAGCCCCCAGACCTCAAGGTTTAATACAACAAAGGTTATTTCCTGCTCATTTTTCACCTCTTATAGGTCTGCCATGGGGCTCTGCTCATTATAGTCACTCACTGCCCCAGGCTGACCCAGGCTACACCTTGACATATGCTTTCAAGTTGCCCAAGGCAGGGAAAATGGAATGTAGCCAATTACATAGTGGCCCTTAAACCTTTGGTCTAGAAGTGACACAGGTCACATCTGCTACATTCATCTGGACAAATGCATGTCATTTGGTGATACCTAACTGTTGAAGATGTGAAGAGGTATAAATCTATAATGGGCCTCACAAGAGGGAAGAAGCAAATATCTGAGTAGCCTGTAGGTGGCTAGCATGTACCAGGGTACAGTTCAGTTGGACACTAAAGGACATTTGGAAAAGAAATGATTCTATAGTCCAGTACATTTGAAAACTTTGAGTCAAACAAATGGAACTATATTTCTTCATTGTGTGATTGTTAGTATTTAATGCTGTGAAGTGGATTGTGAATAGCTAAGAACGTGTTATAATATGAAGTGTTTTCCAAATTCATTAAACTGTGGAACTTTTTTTCTTCACATAGCATCTGGAGAAACATTCTTTGCTTGGTGCTCTTTCCAAGATGGATTTCATGGGTACTTTCTGAGCCCCTCTTCAACTTATCTAATTTATCTTTATTTAATAGGATAGTTTATATACTATTCATTAAAATGTTTGATGCAGAGAAATAATAAGTGAGAACTTTTCTAAATAAATATCATGAATGTCTAAATGAAGCTCTTTTTTTCAGAAAAGTTATACATTAGAATTTTAATGATGAATGTTAAAGTATATGGTGGCAGATAGACTAAGAGGCTTACTTCAAATTTCTTTGAGACTCTAAAGAAGTGTCAAAGGCTTTGTCTATACCATCTGACTATGGTACTTCTAAGTTTAAAGTCTGGGAGAGATTTAACTTTTAAGAGCCTGCCAGATTACGAGATGTGGTTTATCTAAAACTTCAGTGAGATAAAAATTGATTAAAGTTTATTAACTCTTGCTCAGAATAATACATTCTGCTAATCTGGAGATAAAAATTTGTTAGCAACTGTTACATGGTATATGGGAACTGAATTAGATTATTTAGGGATAATAATAGGTTTTCACATCTTTTTAATATCATACTTTTTTATTAAAAATTGATACATTATTTCTCATATGAAGAATTACAACATATGAAGTTAAAAATTAAGTAAAAAGAAGAGAGAAGTCACTAATAATGACAAGTCATTCAAACAATGGAAAGTGATAACAAGAAATTCAAATGAGAAGTAATTAATGAGTCACCTATCCAGGATGTTATTCAGTTACATTACCTGTTAGGAATGCAGCTGTGTATCATAAAGCAAGTTACAAAAATTTTATGTGAGGAGACAAAATCAGAGTCACGAAATCCCTATAGTAAGATTTCTAAATTCCAGGCACATATTCAGTTTCCAATTACCCTTATTTTGTAAACAACTCTAACTAGGATCGTTATTTGGTTTATAACTATAGAAAATTGATATCAACATATGAAAGGGTGGGAATTGACAAGTAGAATTATGTACTATGGGCAGTGAAAAGCAAATGGGGAGTCTAGACATGTGACTGAATATTCTACTGAGTTAAATACTCAAAGGAGACAACAGTCTGAGATGCTTCTGCCTAGGGTCAAATTTGCACTTGAGAAATATCTCTGATCTAGCATAGTAATTTATATTGATGATAATTATCTGTAGTCATCAAAAATGTTAATTATTTTCAGTGCAGTAGCTAGGACGTTAGGGACTTGTGTAGTATCTTTGAAGGGGCTTTGTATCTGAAACTACTAAATAAAAGATATATAAAAGCATGGATCCTATGTAGCTGTCTAACTCAACTATCCAAAATGATTCATTCCCCAAATACTTTTTTTTCTTCCTCATCGTGGTCATGTAAAACATCCCACAACATTATGTTGACCCATAGGTGGCAATATTGGTATTGTGCAAGTCAAGCACAAAAAGATGGGGGTGAGTAAGGCAACATAATTTAATAGCGCAATGAAGAAAATGATTGAATCTGAAATCCAGCTTTGATGAACATAAAATAACTTTACCAAATCTTCTGGAATTTAGCCCTTACTTACAAAATACCCCCCACTGACTTATAGGTTTGGATTTTTTTAAAAAGTCGAAATTATATGTCCTGAAAAAATGTTATTGTATTTTGAACGTATTTTTGTTTATGTATGGTGGTTTGTTAAACTTTGTATTAAATCAGTTTTTCACAGCTACATTCCTAATATCTTTGTTCACA
The DNA here is from genome assembly GCA_004024825.1 of Pygathrix nemaeus. NCBI lineage: Eukaryota > Metazoa > Chordata > Mammalia > Primates > Cercopithecidae > Pygathrix > Pygathrix nemaeus. Next base: position 28,434 of record PVHW010006357.1, on the reverse strand, counting down.
TTTAGGAATATTAGGGCAAAATCCAAATTATACTGCCCAATATCTACCACTAGGAATTGTGTCAGCAACTTTGTGGAGGACTCAGGGACCACTTCTGGATGAATTAAGGCAGTTGGTCTCCAGAATGCTTAGTGAATTTCTGATGTCTGTTGAAATAATGATTATATATAATGTCTTATGTGGTGAAAGGACCCTTTGGCCCTTTAGGGCAATATGTTTTAATTATTTTTAAGCTAATTTAGTATTTCTTAAAGTTTGTAAACCCATGTGCCTATTTGTTCAACATAACAATCTCACAGCATCTCTTCTACCCCTTCCTAGATTCTGATAGTTCACCTTGGGGACAGGTGCAGTTTTCTTTTGAAAACTGTGTTCTTTAAATCATCCCTCCATTTTACTTTTCTATAATATGTATAAATATTTTTCTCATTTTTCATTATAAAATTATAACATTGATTATGCAGGCATTTTCTTTTTTGCCCTCCAGTAACTCTGATATACTCCATCCCTCCGAGAGGTATGTGCATGTGTGTATGTGTTAGTGTGTGTGTGTGTGTGTGTGAGAGAGAGGCACAGAGAGACAGAGAGGGAGGGAGAGAGAGAAAGAGACAGAGAAGCAGAGACAAAGACACAGAAAGAGAGACACACAATAGTGTGGCATAAAAGAAACACTGACAAACTTTGAAAAATTTTAAGTGACAAAAATAAACATTATACAGTTTCTCTCACCTTATAAACCTGAGACATATAATACAACAACTAGTATCCACATGTGGCTATTTAAATGTAAGCAAAGTTAAAACACCTATTTTCTCAATAACAAGCCACATCTCTAGTGCTGAATATGCACAGGTGGCAACTTTATTGGATGGTGCAGATATAGAACATTTCATTATCAGAGATTGGTACTGAATGGTGCCGCTCTATACTTTTAAGTTCTTTGGGTTACAATCCTCTTATCTTCCGTATTTTCCTACATAAAACTTTGTATGTTAGAGGCATTCAGAAAATACTTGCTGATTAAAAATAAAAGGCAATTTATATTAAAAAGTCTAGAAAAAATGTGCAAAGCTTCAGGGACTGATTTGATTATTTGGTTTCTTATTATAGGAATATGAAATATTACATAAGCAGTATGTATAAATACAGATGTATAATACCTGTGTTCATTGGTACTTCTAGTCTTATCTCTGGCTTCCTTTTCTAATTCCTTACAAAACCACCACAGAAAAGCCTTCTGTCCAAAGTTCTATGCTGCAAAGGGGCAAATTAGTCCCAACAATGGCTTTCCAAGCACACTCCAAAGATTGACCTGGCATTTGTTCCATGCTGTTCTCTTTAATTAACATTAATTAATTCACTCTTTTCTGGGTTTTCAATTTGCCTAGATAAGGCATTATAAATTAGAAAATGTAACACATTCAGGTTATAATGTAAAGGGCTCTGAGCTGATAGTTAATTAGCTTGATTCAGGAAGGATAAACCAAAAGAATGAATTTTTAATGCTAATTTAAAGGACATTAGTTGCTATGGGCAGAATGATTAAAATGCCAGTTTGAAGCAGGAAATTAGAAAGCAGCAGCAGTGGTCATCAGAGATTATCAGTGGTTTTTGTATTTATGCCGGGATTATGAGACATTCTGTCACCTGCCTATAGAAAAGTTTGACAATTTCTGGAGGGTTATTTTGGTCTAAGACACATAATGGGTAACCCTTAATTGTCTTATCTTTTAACATGTGTTCATCCAAGTCTCCTTAGGAATGCAATAAACTAGAGTTATATTTTAGAATGATATGTATTTACCTGGCTTGATGCATTCATCACAAGTAGCAGAGGGTTGACACTAGCCTCTCCTTCCAACCTTGTTTAACAACCACTTACTGAGTACCAAGCACTGTCCTAGGCATTTTACAAATACTACCTCAGGTAATCCTCATAACAAATCTATGAGTTTTATACTATGATCATCCCCATTTTTTGTTTTCAGAAAGAAAACTGAAGCACAGAATGTTTAATTAATATGCTCAAGGTCACACAGGTGGTAGGTGGCAGGTCCTAGATTTGAACCCAAGTAATCTGGCTTCAGTGACTATGATGTTAACTAGATAAGAAATCCAACTCAGCAGATTATTATCAGCTAAAAATGGCCTCTCAGTTAACTTTAAATGCACTGTTATCAACATTCAAAGATTATCCTCAAAGATGCCATCCTTTCTGAGAAACTCCAGAACACAGACATAGTGAAATGTGAGGAGATGAGGATCACTTACTCTATATTTAAAGATCCTTAATGAATCAGAAGATTCTTGGGGATCAGCAAGGGGTCTATAATGTTGCCAAATGACTAGCAAAAAAGCAAAGGCATAAAGTTTCAAACAAAATTAATCTTTTACATTCAATCACTCAAACGTTTTTAAAAACATTTACAATAAGCCAGGCACTAGTCTGGGTGCTGGATAGATATGGATGAAAAAGACACCACCCCTGTTCACAAGGAGCTAACAGTTTAGTGTCGAGGGTTGGAGGGGAACATAGACAAAGGTAATTTTGTTATGGTATAGAGACCTCAAGAATGGATATTATATCAAGTACTAAAAGAGAAAAGAGTAGGGATAGATAACCCTTCTCCTATAGTGAGGAATAATGTTCAGGGAAGCTTTCAAGGGAGGTGAGATTTGCTCTGAGATGTAAGAATGAGGACTGAGAAGGTTGCAGCATCCCCAGCCTTGGCATTTTTGACAATTTGGATTAGATAATTTTTTGTTTGGAGGACTGGCCTGTACATTGGAAGATGTTGGATGGAAGTCCAGGTGTCTACCCACTAGATGCCAGCAGTGTCTTTCCTCAGGTTATGACCATCAAAAATGTCTTGAGGTATTGTCAGATGTCCCCTGGGAAACAAAATTGCCCAAAGTTGAGAACTACTGAGCTGAGGGAAAAGGTGGTGGGAGGTGACTGGGGCTATTAGAAAGGGAAAACTGCCTGTCAGGGAGAGGACACATTGGGGGTGACGGCCTGGAGGTAAAAGATCTGGGTACGTATAAAGCTGCTGGGGCATGAGCGTGAGGTACAATGTGGCCATGAGTGGTTTTGATGATGATAGAGGAGGAAAAACTGACTGGTGGCCTGGAGAGAACTTGTAGGAAGCACACATAGGCAAGAGACGGACTAAAGGTTACTCTGCATCATAAATCCAGCCAGGCTGCCTCATGAACTTATAAGGAAGCAAGGCCAGCGTCCACACCAGTTAGGTGGGGCACAAAGAGACTGAGTGACTCATTCTGAGCAAAGGAGTTGCACTCTCCTCGAAGGCAGGTTAGAGGCTTTCTAAGTTCAGACAGCTTTTTTTTTTTTTTTTTTTTTTTTTTTTTTTTTTTTTTTTTTAAGAGAGCCAGACATGGCCTAACATGAGGAGAGGGGATTGTGTTCACCCTAATGTTTTTGCTTTGTAAAGCATGAGACTGTGCGATAGGATATCTTCAGATCTGACAGCATCAGTGAATACAGCAAGGTCCCATTGAGAACTAAAATCTTTGATGAATGAGCTGCCCTGTTTAAGTAGATTTTCCAAGATATGAAAATCCTTAGTGCTTCAGTCTGCCCCCTTGAAACTTTATTTTTTTTCTTATTTTACTTTATATTGCTTTCTTAGCATAAATGAAACCTAATTGGACCTTTCTTTGATAATTTAATGGTAGTTACTATGATCATTAGGTTAGTGTCTCTAAAGGGTGATCTAATTTATTTTGCATCCTCGGGCAAGTCAAATGGACCAGTTACTGCAATTGTGTTTTGTAATTTTTGGGTCACATTTTTATAGCTAGATATCAGCCGTAGATTCTTAAAACATTCTCATTTTGTTGTCTTCTGCCATAATTCAAAAATGTTATTGGTAATCTTTTTCTTTCTTCCTCAGAAATGTAATAACCAAGTTTGCTAGATTTACATTTAAAAATAGCTAACCTAAGTTCCAATAATGCCATAAATACTTAGATAATGTTTAATATACACCAGACAGTGTTCAAAATTGTAAGACTCGTCTTAATACTAAAAGTACTTAAGTCTTAGGGCATCAAGTTTTTACAACTGTGTCAGCAGTCTTTTCCTTTTACTCTGAAGTTCTTTTCTGTGTTCTGAAAAGTTAAGTGGCTAAAATTTTGATATTCAACTAAATGGGATTTTAAGTGCTCATGATATAAACCTTTTAGAAATCGCTAAACTCAGAAAGCAGTTGATACTTTTAGCAATCTAGAACTGTTCAACAGAGTAACAAGAAGCAAGATGAGATTCTGAAAAAGAAAAACACATTAGGCTGAAGACTTGTGCACACATTCCATTCAGGACCCCCATTATTTTGACTTCTTTAAAGCAGGAAGCTACTTAGGCTCCCTTATCAAATGACTGAAGCATGCACATTCACAAACATAGCTTCTCAGTCCAGGGAGGTCAAGAAATTCAGCAATTTGAAGAAAAAGACAAATGCTTCAGGATAGATGTGCTCAAAAGACCTGGAAAGAAATGCCTGGAGGGTTGCTCTTTCTTTCTATGACACATCACAACTTCTGGCAGAAAATCAAGAAAGGAAACTGGGCAACCATGATGATTAGTCATAAGGAAGGAGACAACAGGCGTTATGAAGCCAACAGCTGCAGAACAATGGGAACCATGAGAGGCTATTTTTGTTTGGTTTCAACAATTAATTGAACCTGACAGTGTACTCTGCCTTCTCTCAATCTCCTCTTACTAAAAGTGGAAAGTTTCCATGCTAAAAAAAAAAAAAGTTATCTTTTTCCTGCTTAAGAATGATGAAAATGTCATTCTGCTCTTTCATCTTCATGTGTTTATCTCAAAATATACTTATTACAGATATAAAAATATTCAAACCTGTAAATGACAAGTATGTGTTATTGTGTTTCCACTGCTACTGTTTTGCTGCTATTTAAAAGGCTGCCATTTGGAACCCTAAACTTGAAATTGTAATAAGTTAGGGACCTCCCTTGGCAGTAAATATGGAAAAGATTAGCCAAAGGCCTTTAGTAGCAGATGGCTTATATGGCGGCTTTTACATTGTTTGTGTTGTTTTTGTTTTTATTTATTTAAATTCCAAATTGTGTCATCACAGAAATAAAATTCCACCTAAGAATGATTTGGTTACCTCCTAATTTTTTTCTAGTATTTTCCAAACTGCTCCAAAGTGAAAGCAGATGGAAATCTTATACTATCAAATCGGAAAATAAAATTGTGAAACTTTTGAAAAAACTGTTGCCAACTTATTGGGTCTTGGACACATTGGTTATGGGTTTGGCAGTATCTTCCCAACCAACAGTGGTTCTTTGGAGCTTGTGGTTCTGAACAGTGGTTCTTCTGACTTAAGGGGATTTAGTACATTTTCATAAGCATAGACACTCTTTTGAGCTGAAGGTTTCAAATATCCAAGACAGCCTTCAGATAAATGAATGCAGGTACCTAGAAAGGTAACAGATAATTTTCATAGACATCTACTACTCATTAATGCTATGAGAAATATAGGCAAATTCATGTGCATTATCTTAAAGGGACTATCTCAGAATTACAGAAAGTAGAGATAAATGGAAAGGTTTTACATCCTTGGGCAGGAGTCATGAAATGCCAGTGGGAGAAAGACATGAACAAGCAAGAGTGAATGTGAATACAGAATAGTTATATGGGATGAGGAAGATGTTTGGGAAAAACAATAGTGAGCAGGAGGTGGAGATGTGTAGGAAAAAGCCCCCATCAATTGTTTCTATGTCTTGTGCTTTCATCAGTGCTTCTCTACTTTTTAGCTTCTCTAACATCTGTGAGATTTAAATGAATTGTCGGTCCCTTTCTCCCAACCCACCAGTGTAAGCATAAAGACCATGGACACCTGCTAAAGGACACCTCCTAATGGACACCTGCTGCTTTAGACCTCAGCATTTATTCTACCTTTTCCTGCTAAATTTTCTTCCATTTGGGGTGCTATATTTTACCTATTGCATACAATCTGGTGTTATAGCGTGTGATCCATACAATTTCTTGGAAATTTACTTTTGAGAACAGCATCAAAAATACTTGCAAGAGTTAAGGCTCATTCCCCTCAAAGGTGGCACCCTGAAAAGACTGTTTACCAGTTCCTTCTATGCAGATTCCCCAGAGCTGAGTTTTGTCCTTCCATAGCCTCGTCCTTTACTTGAGCTATTCCTATGCATTCCCTTTCTATTTGCAAATTTCTTTTGCTATGATGACTGGAAGATTGGTCCATTTTCTTGGACAACGATTTATGTAGCCAAAGTGCAATTTTACTTGAAATATTCTGACCTCAGACTGATGTACATAGTGTCCATTATCAGTGGTCTCTGTATTAAAGAATGTGTGTGTGTGTGTGAGAGAGAGAGAGAAAGAGAGAGAGAGAGAGAGAGACAGAGAGAGAGAGAGAGACAGAGACAGAGAGAGTAGAGAGACAGAGAGAGCATAAGGGAAAATGACACCAATTAATCTTGGAATGTCAAGGCTTAACTTTGATTAAATAAATGATAGACTTCTGATATGTAAATGTCCCCATTTTATTGCTTGCTCTATTGTAATCAGTACTCTTTTGCAGGTAGTCTTGCATAAAATTCTTCGTGTCACTCTATCATCTTGCAAAATCAGTGGGGTTCAACTGGGTAGACCAATGGGCAATTGTGTTAGATTTCTGTCATTTGCCACTTTTGAATGATGTCTTTTAATTTGTAGCTATTCCAGGTAAAGTATTGGTGAGCTTAGGCCACTTATCACCTTTTTTCTCTCCTTTATTTGTGTTTTTGATAATAGCTATACATTTTCAAACTAGTCAGTAATTTGAAGCATATTACTTTTTTTTTCATTTTACCACTTTTAATGTAGTTTGCTTTTATCTTAAATATATCTTAAGTATATTAAAGTCTTACCACCTGTCCTTTTCTTGCTATTTTAAAATTATATTTTAGTTGAGTTTTGTCTCTTAATAGGATGGGCTTATGTGAATTATGCTCTTTAGGTTCTTGCAGATGCACCTGAAAAAGTTTTATTTATTTATAACATCTATGCTCAATGGACAGTCTGACTAAGTATAAAAACTTTGACACAATTTTTTTCTTGAGTGTTTTTCTTTCTTTCCTTGGAGATATTTTTTTCACTGTCTTCTAGTAAAAAAATGCTGGGGGATGTCTGACCAGCTTGATTTTCTTTCACCTAAAATTATTTTGATATTTCCTTCTGCTGCTCAAAGATTCTTTATCTTTAAAATTAAACGTTTTATTCAGATTATGTCTCAATGTTGACAATCCTGTGTTATAATGTACCCCTTCCCTGGTTTATAGCTTTCTCTTCAATAATCAGATTGAATATTCTTTAAGAAAGTTTTCTTGAATTAAAATTTTAAATATTGTTTCTCTTTCATTGTTTGATTTTCTTTGCGGTCCTAATTATGTGAATTTTGGATGTCTTTGGCCTACCTTTTACTCATCATATTGTTTCCAATACTTTCTATGTCTCTATTTCTATTAATTTTCATTTGATTTTCTCATTTTTCTCACCTACATCTCTTATTGTGCTTTCTATGGTATTAGTATCTCTTTTGATTCTGTAATTTATTCTTTATTTCTAATTTTCTTTTTCTTCCATTTTCCCTTAAATCCTATAGTTTCCCCTAAATCCTGCAGTTTTACTGCATATGTCTAGACATCAGCTTCTCTTGTCCAGTCATGTTATCCTGAGTCCTGGTATTTCCTTCTTGGCTGTAATTGTATCTATATTGTTGGTGAAAGGTTGTGTTGCAACTTGTATCTTTTTGTGGCAACATTTTTTTCTGGTAAGTTTTTTTCTTTTATTAAACAAATACCTTTTGTTGCTATTTCCTATTTTATGGTATCTTTGAAAGAATTGTATCAGCTTCCTAAGGTTGTGACAAAAAATCTACAAAGTAGATAGCTTAAAACCACAGAAATGTGCTGTCTCACAGTTCTGGAGGCTGGAAGTCAGAAGTCAAAATGTTTTCAGGGACATGCTCCCTTTGAAAGCCATTGGAGAGAATCCTTTCTTGCCTGTCTTAATTTCTGGTAGTTTGGCAGCAGTCCTTAGCATTTCTTCAGTTGCAGCTGGAACATTACAATGTCTGCCTTTTTTCATCACATGGTGTTCTCTCTTGTGTCTCCATGTCTTTTCTCTTCTTATAAATCTATCAGTTATATTGAATTAAAAGTACACCCTACTCCAGTATGACCTCATCTTAACTAAACACATCTGCAACAACCCTGTTTCCAAATACAGTCACATCTCAAGGTACTGAGGACAAGGATTTCAACACAACTTTTTGGGGGACACATTTGAACCCTTACAGCATGCTGTAGGGTTTACTATTACTCATATTTGAAATGCATTAAAATTTCCAGACAAAATATTAGCAGGAGACTTTTGTGGGGGTCAGAGCAGGAATCTAGGGAGTGAGACAGTTTGCTAGGAATCTGGGGCTAGGGAGATGGATTGTTTCATTATAATGAAATTTCTCTGCATAGCCATGCCTCTGATGCTCCTCTGACCTAGCTTTACTAAACACTCCTATTAAGAACATAGTCCTTGCTTCCGAGGTATCCTTTTGTCTTTTGAAAGATGGTGCTTTCTTACACCAAGAGGATCCAAGAGGGCTTTCAGTATCTTATGTCACAGCAGCTGCAGTGATTGTGCTCTTTTAGTCCTCAGCCTTGTCACAACCGTTTCTATTTAAGAGGGACTTTTTCCTTATAGTAGTTCATATTTGCTGCTCGTTTCTGAGATCTGTCCACTCTAGACCACCTTCATCCTCCACGCTTCTCTCTACTGTGCCGCTATAGCTTTCCGTGCAGATTTTGCTGGTTTTCCTTGCTGTTGCCCACACAGGCAATTTGTAGTTTTCAAATTTTCTCTGTCTCTTAGTTTCACTGAAGACGTAGTTTATAGGCTCCCCTTGCCCTCACCTCCTCCAGGATGAGAAGAGAGTAGATTTGGCATTAAGTTACTATTGTGTTTCTACTGGAACAAGGAGCTCTTCAACTGCTTTCTTCCAAGAGTAAGAATAGATAGCAACATGGATTTTTTTCTTCTCCCCCTCTATCCTCCCCCTTTTTCTTCTCATTCTCTCTCTCTACATTTTTGGAAAAATAAAATACTAAGCTAGGAGCAAGATTTTAATTGTTTTAGATCAGCATTATCTGTGCTGTCCAATGTGGTAGCTGCTCTTCAATGTGACTATTCCTTGCTTAAAATGTAGCTATGTGCCTTAGAAACTAAATCATGAAATGTTTTACTTTATTCAATTAGCCTTAATAGCTGTGCGTGGCTAGTTGTTATCCTATTAAAGGATGCAATTTTAGACAATGCAGGGAGGTGGAGGCTAGGAGAAGGAGAGAACAAGGAAGGAAATAAAGAGGACGCCATAGTACATGAAGTAGTGGAATAAAAGAGAAATAAAGACATCTAGTTGTGATTACATAGAATGTTGCTATTTAATATATGATACAAAATGTTCTATCTTGTTCCCCAACTAAAAGTAAAACTTCTGCTTTTGCTAATGCTTTTAGGAAAATATTTTCTGTTGGAAAAGGAAGAGAAATACTGAATTATGCTCCAAAGTGGCCATGAGTTTGTGGGGCCTTGTCTTTTTGGGGCTGTCATATTGCCCAATAGTCTTTATTAAAATCTTATTGTTTCCTTGGGAACAGGGTGCTTGCAAGTGGGAAAGCAAGGATTATCCACAAATTGGAGTCCCAAGGGTTTGAACTAAGACAATATAAATCTACAGAAAGGAGCTAAGGCTCTTTGCAGTTTTGAATACAACAATCACATCACACAAAAAATAGAGATTATAACACAAAAATGATCTCTTGGAACATGGAAGCCCAAAAAATAAATCCTTTCAGTGTTAAATACACAAAAAGTTTTTTTTTCATCTTTGCAATTTAAGCATTTTAGGTACAGAACTAATATGTAAAACTATAATTATTATGGTAATAACATGATGATTTTTACTTACCTTCTGGTCACAGCAAGTGGGGAGCAATTTCATGGTGGTGAGTAATGAATTCATCAGAAAATCAAACTTTTAAAAATAAAGAGTCTGAAACATGTAACTGTGAATATAAATGGCACACAAACTAAATATCTACCAAATTCAGTGTGTTATAGCCATTGACCCAAATATACTATAATCTATTTAATCAAATTCTGAAAGCATATACCAATAATGTGTTTCCTATTTGTTTTTGACACGCAGGTCTTCATTTTCTGAGGTGCACTTAGTGTCAGCTGGCACAATCACTGGTTCCTAAGAACAAATGCCCCCAGTGTATAATTTGTCATACATGGTAAATCAATCTGCCTTGGTTTACTCTAGATTGACACAGCACTTGGAGACTATTATTCTAAGGGAAGCAACTCAGGAATGGAAAACAAACATTGTGTGTTCTCACTCATAAACTGTGAGGATGCAAAGGCAGAAGAATAACACAATGGACTCTGGGGACTCGGGCAAAGGATAGGAAGGGAGTGAGGGATAAAAGACTACAAATTGGGTTCAGTGTATACTGCTCAGGTGATGGGTGCACCAAAATCTCACAAATCACCACTAAAAAAGGTACTCATGTAACTAAATACCACCTTTCCCCCCAAAACCTGTGGAAATAAAATCACACATATCAAACTAATCTTCTATTTTATAACACTTGAATGTAATGTAATTGTTTTCTATTCAAAATATCTTATATACTCACATATACATCTGGATCAAAATATATAGCATTTTATAAAAATGGGCCGCTTTCACCAGTTATTCTGTATTTTGGAATATTTTTCTTATTGATTTACTGATGCTCTTGCTTTGTTTCTATGGCAATGCCTCCGGTTATTATAGCTTCAAGCTTTCTGAAAAGATTTATTTGTTCATCCCAGAGAAGTACAAGAGAGAAATGACTGCTATAAACTCTAGTCATCCTCATGCTCCTGAGTTGTCAACTGATAAACTCAAATGGTTTTCATTAGCCACATGGTTATCAAGGAACATTCAGCCAGTCTGCTTGTATTCCTCACTTAACTGCGACAGCAGGAAGATTTCAAATGATAGGCATCTTCACAACTACAAATGGTGGGGAAACAGATTATAAAACAAATTACACTTCAGTTTTAGGCAAGTTAATGATACTAAAGATTCTTTGAATCTATTTGATAAACTGGTTCCAAGTGATTTTATCCATTTTAACAGTATTAAAAATCACTACTCTGGAATTTGTAACCAGCCGAATTTTTATATTATAAATCCACAGAAACAAAAAGTCCAAATCCTCTCAACAAAAGAAGTAAACAAATAAGGTACATATGTCACTTGTGAGGTATGGACTTCAGTGGGACTCACATGAATGTCCTAGTAGATTCAGTTCTGAATGTAGTCATGTTTTTCATTCTTCAAATAAATGAATTAAGCAAGCAACACTCCCTGATTTTGGCATAAAATAAAAGCTCAGCAATTCAGACACGATTAATTTGAAGTTTAAAAATTATTTATTTAGTATTCAACCATGATTTACTTATACACGTTCTGGGAGATAAAAGTTGACTAAGCAAAATGAGGAAAATGAAACAACCTATATGAGGGCTGTTTAAAAGAACATAGTAAGGAAAATAATTTCAAAAATAATTAATGCATAAATTTCAATCCTTCTTTACTTTTATTAGAGTAGATCTGGCATACTACCACATGCAAGGTTCATCTTTTGTCCTTTTCCAGATTCATAGCTTTAATGTTTGTTGGTACACTGGCTATTTCCCTCCACCCTCTTCCTCCCATTAGTCACTTCTACTTTCTGCCCTGTCACTTTTTGCTCCCAGACAAGCTTCTTGAAAGCTAAGCCTACCCTCACCATTCGTGCCTCAGCTCACTGCAACATAGCCTCATCTGCCATTTTTCCTCAATTAAGTCATAAATAATATTGTTATTGCCAAAACCAATGTATGTATTTAAGACTTTATATTACAGTAGTTTATCCTTCCCTGTGGGTGATATGTTCCAAAATGCTGCAAGGGGTGCCTGAAAGTGCAGATAGTACAGAACCCTGTATATACTATGTTTTTTCCTATGCATACATAACTATGTGAAAGTTTAATTTATAAATTAAGCACTTTGAGAATAACAACAATAACTAATAATAAAATAGAACAGTTATAACAATATGTCAGCATTACTACTCCAGTGCTTTGAAACTATTATTAAGGAAAATAAGGGTTATTTGAACACAAACACTATGATACTGCAACAGTTGATCTGATAACTGAGAAAGTGGCTAAGAGATGAATAGGCAGGTAACAGAGGCATAGATATGCTGGACAAAGGAACGACTCACATACTGCACAGGATGGAGTGGGATGGCACAAGATTTCATGATACTACTCAGACTGGCACACAATTTAAAACTGATGAATTGTTTATTTCTGGAATTTTCCATTTAATATTTTTCAACTGCAGTTTACCATGGGTAAGTGGGATGAAACCACAGATAAGCCAGGACTACTGTATTGGACCTTTCTACTGTAGCTCGCACACTGACTCATCAATTTTTCTTTAAACTTTCACGTTTTATGAGCTGTCATTCTTTGGCTTAAATCCTTCAATAAATTCTCATTATCTTTATAGAAAAGACTAAAGTTATTAACTTTGCATAGGGACAGCTTTCACATATAAGCTCGGTTATCTTTTCAGTTTAATCTTTTGCTACTCTTCCTAACAACCTCCCACCCCACCTCAGTACTCAGTGTAACTACTAAACTGAGATCATCACAAGTCTTTTTGAATCTGTGCATCTATCATGTCTTCACTTGAGTATTTTCCTTTCCTGGGATACTCTTTCCTTAATCTTCTCGTTTCAGTTTAACCATCATTTTTTTTATAGAGTCTTCTCTGATATCCCTGTCCTAATTTGTGGTCCTATCGGTGTACTTTGACAGGACCATGCATTATCCTTGCCATATCCCTTTCAGAGTGCACTGTAACTGCTGCCTTTATTTTCTCAGCAAGTTTTAGTATAATATCAAAGAAGAATATCTACAGTTATGTGAAAAGCCTACGTAAATACCCTTCCCTTCTGCAACTACTTATCTATATGAGGCCAGTATTACTTCATATACTGCAAGTAAAACAACATGTCACATCAATTAACTGTACCTCAGGCATATAAGAATCTTCTCTTTTATTAAGCCAGACAGATTTTCCAAAAGTTTAAACAGTTCCACTCTCCTAGATTACTTTTGTATTAGAGAATGTAGATTTAAAAAATAAACATACTTAAGATAATGTAATAGATTTATAGTTATTTTTAAACAAATTACTAAATTAGTATTTAACATTCTTTCAGTTTTAATTTATAATACTATAAATGTTGATGGATATAACTCACAAAAAGTAAAGTCCTTGGAGATTCCCAATAATTTCAAAGGTGTTTTGGGGATTCTGAAACAAAAGGTGCTTGCAGATTACCGCTGCAGATCTATTTGGGTGAACTGAGAATAGTGAGGCTTCTCTAAGAGCATGTTTATATACTTATTTAGGTCTTAATTTCTTTCAGCATTGTTTTATAGCTTTTAGTGCAGCTATCTTGGAATATTTGTTACTTTTTATCTTATTTTAGGTTTTCATATTATTGTAGTGGAATTTAAAATTTTCCTTTTTCCCACTGTTTTCTATTAGAATATAGAAATACAATCAAATTTTGTATTCTGTAATTGTGACATTGCTAAAGTCACTTGTTAGTTCTAGAAATTGTTTTGTAGATTCCTTAAGATTTTGAAAGCAATCATGTCACCTACAATAAGAGAAAATTTTGTCTTCCTTTCCAGTTTTCATGCCCTTTACTTCTTTTATTTCTGAATCCACTAGCAAAATGTCTGACTGAAGCAGTGAGAACAGATATCATTTTCTTTTTTCTGAATATAAAGGGGAACTTTTTAGATTTTTACCATTCAATATGTGTGTTTGCTTTTTTGTTTTTAATAAATGTACTTTACTGGATTGAAGAAGTTGCTTCCCATTCATAATTGGAAGTTTCTTTCTTTCTTTCTTTCTTTCTTTCTTTCTTTCTTTCTTTCTTTCTTTCTTTCTTTCTTTCTTTCTTTCTTTCTTTCTTTCTTTCTTTCTTTCTCTCTTTCTCTCTTTCTCTCTTTCTCTCTTTCTTTCTTTCCTTCATTTCATAAGGGAGTGTTGAATTTCGCCGAATGGTTTTTCTACATCTTTCTGTATCTTTAGATGTATGTGTCAACTCCATGCGTTAATCATTTGGTTCATCTATTTAATTCAGTTAGCATAGAGAATTATATTGCTTGACGCACTTGAATGTTTCACCAGTCTTCTTTGTTTGTTTGTTTTGAGACAGAGTCTCACTCTGTCGGCCAGGCTGGAGTGCAGTGGCATAATCTCGGCTCACTGCAACCTGTCTCCTGAGCTCAAGCAATTCTCCTGCCTCAGCCTCCCAAGTAGCTGGGTTTACAGGCATGTGCCACAACATCTGGCTAATTTTTGTATTTTCAGTAGAGATAGGGTTTCACCATGTTGGCCAGGCTGGTCTCGAGCTCCTAACGTCAGGTAATCCACCTGCCTAGACCTCCCAAAGTGCTGGGATTATAGGCATGCGCCACCACGCCCAGCTTGTTTCACCAATCTTTACATTCCTGGTGTAGAGACCATTTGGTCCTAATATATCTACCTTTTTATATATTGTTGGATTAAATTGCTAATGTGCCTCTACATTAAATGATATTGGTTATTAATTTTAGGTCTTTGTACTGTATTCATCAATTTAGTGTCAGGGTTTTCTATTCTGTTTAAAGAAGTTGTAAGTGCCCCTTCCTTTTCTATTCCCTAAGAGAGTTCTGTTAATATTGGTATTATGTGTTCCTTAAATGTGTTGTTCAATTCACAGTGAAGTCATCTGAGCCTGAAGTTTTCTTTGTGAGAAAGTGTTTGATAACCAATTTGACCTTTCTAATAAATATAACTATGAACTTTTAAAAATTTCATCTCAGGTTAGTCTTGGTAAGCTGTATACATCAAGAAAATTGTCTACTTAAATCATAAAGTAGTTCCTAATATTTTGCTATTGTATAATAAAATGCATATTAATTTATTTCTGATACTAGTTTATCATAATTTTTTAAATTTCTGTTTTATCTCTTTATTTTTAATTATCATAGCTTGGGCTTTATTGATTTCATTAATCTTTTCAAAGAACAAAGTTTTCACTTTGTCAGTTATCTAGTTTTTATTATCTATTTCACTGATTTCTAATATCTTCATTTTTATCCTTCCTTCTACTTTTACTTAAAGTTGACTTTTATTCCTCTGTTTCTAGCTTTTATAGATAATATTTATTATATAAGTAGTTACAAATTTTTCTCTAAGGTCTGCTTTAGCTATGAATTTGGGTTTCTCCAGAGAAACAGACCTCATAATTAAAATATATTAAAAATAAATAAACTCATTAATTAATTTAACTAAACATCTATTATGGGAATTTTCTCATACAATTATGGAGGCCAGAAAGTCCCAAAATAGAAGGCCATGAGAACTAGTGAAGCCAATGGTGTAGGTCTTGGTCCAACTCTGAAAGTCTGAGAACTTGGTAGTGCTGATGATGAGGGCATCCATAGTGTAAGTTCTGGTCTGAATCTGAAAACCAGGAATGCAGTCAGAGGGCAGAAGATGGATGTCCTGGTTCAGGGAGATGAATTAGCACTTCCTTCACCTTTGCGTTCTGCTCAGGCCCTTAATGGATTAGATGATGCCCATTCACGTTGGTAAGGTTGAATCTTCTTTACTTAGTCTACTGATTCAAATGCTAATCTCTACCTGAAATATTCTCACAGACACACCTGGAGTAATGTTTTACTCGCTATCTGGACATCCCTTAGCTCAAATTGGCACATAAATTAACCATCATATGGTGCATCACATGTATTAAAATATGATGAATTTCAGAATATTTTAAATTTTCTTGTAATTTCTTCTGACCTACTAGTAGAACTGTTACTTATTTCCAAATATTTGGGGCTTTTCTACATATCTCATGACTTATTTATTTCTAATTTGTTTTTACTAAAATGCATATTCTGTAACATTTATTGACATTTATTATGACTTGCTTTATGACACAGCATAACATTTTTTGTGAATGTGTCCTGTATATTTTAAAAGAATTATTTTATACATTTGTTGCATATAATGTTTTATAAATGTGAATTAAGTCAAAGTGGTTAATAGCATTGTTCCAGTCTTCTTCAGACATTCTTTCTGATTTTTTATCTATATGTTCTATTAATTATAATCAATTAATATTACACCAATTAGTGAAAGAGGGATGTTAAAATTTCCAGATATAATGAAGATTTGTTTACTTTTCTTTCTAGATATCTCAGTTAATTCAAGTTTTGAAATTCTATATTCAGGCTCATACACGTCTATACCCTTCTGATTATTTTATCATTATAAAATGATCCACTCTTTCTCTGGCAATACTCCTTATTTGATGTCTATTTTGTCTGTTATAATGACTCCATTTTTATTATGTTTACTATTCAAATTATGTATATATATATATATTTCCCATCTATTCATTCCTTTTACACCTATCCTTTCCTTTATATTTAGCTTGCATCTCTTTTATAAAACATATAATTAGGTCTTGCTTCTTATCCAGTCTTAAAAACATTGCTTTTCAATATGAATATTTAGTTAATTTTACTTCCTTCTCTTAGTTAGTAGTTTTCTAAATATTTCATTTTGATTTCTCTATTGTACTTTAAGTTACACATCTTAGCATTTTTCAGTGTTTTCTGTAGGGATTACAATATAAATTCTAACCTATCACATTCTACTAAGTGTTAGTATTGTACCACATAAAACATAAAAAATTGTGCCGCTGTATAGTTCCATTTGCTGCTCCCATTTTTTGTACTAGTGTCATATATTGTGTGTATACATGATATCTATATGTTATAAACTCCATAGTAGGGTATTACACCATTTTTCTTAAAGAGGCATGTATCTTTAAAAGAAATTATTTAAAAAGTATATTTTCTTACATATTTCCCATATCTGTTGCTCTTCTTGACCTCCTATAGATTCACATATGTATCTGTTGTCATTTCTCTGCATCCTGATGTAGTTCACTTAGCAGCAAATTCTCATTTTTGTCTATTTAATAAATACCTTTATTTTGGCATCATTTCCAGAGGATATTTTTGCGAATATAAAATTCTAGGTTGAGAGTTATTTTTCCTTTTCTTTCAGCACTTTAAAGATGTTTTTGTGTCTTATGGCTTTTGTTCTTTCTGATAAGTCAGTCATCAATGTTACCACCTTCTTCCTTTATGTAATAAGTCATTTTGTTCTGGCTGCTTTCGACATTTTGTTACTTTAACTTAACTCTTTGATTTTCAAGATTTTGTCTGTGATATGGATTGTTGTTTTCTTTGTTTTTAACTTGCTTGGGATTTACTTAAGTTTTTGTATCTATAAATTGTTGTTTATCGTCAAATTGGGGATATTTTTAATAATCGGTACTTCAGATACTTTTCTTATTATCTCTCTTTTTTTCCTTATAAAATTTCAATTACATATATGTTGTGACCTTGTTTTATCAGATTGGACGATTCTTTCAATGTGTCTTCAAATTTACTGACATTTTCATTTTAGACACTATAATTTTAACTCCTAGAATTTTTATTTGATGTGTTTTTAAATAGTTCTCATTTATCTGCTGTGATTTCCCATCTGTTTATTGATTTTTATAATATTTTCTTTGTCCATCCTTGAATATATTTATAATAACTGCTTTAAAGTCCTCATCTATATATTCCAATCTGTCAGAATCAGTTTTACTGACTGCTGTTCTCTTTTTCTTTCTTTCTTCTTTTTTTTTTCTTTTTTGAGACGGAGTCTAGCTCTGTCGCCCAGGCTAGAGTGCAATGGCACCATCTCTGCTCACTGCAAGTTCCGCCTCTGGGGTTCATGCCATTCTCCTGCCTCAGCCTCCTCAGTATCTGGGACCATGGGCACCCGCCAGCACACCTGGCTAATTTTTTGTATTTTTAATAGAAATGCAGTTTCACCGTGTTAGCCAGGATGGTCTCGATCTCCTGACCTTGCGATCCACCTGCCTTGGACTCTCAAAGTGCTGAGATTACAAGTGTGAGCCACCGCACCCAGCCCTAACTGCTGTTTTCTTGAATATGGGACACATTTTCTGTTTTTCACATGTTTAGTGATTTTTTTTATTATATGCTGAATATTATAAATAATATAGATACTTTGTATTCTGAAATCTGCTGCTAAAGAATGATTATCTTGATTTTAACAAGAAATTGTCTTTGGCTGCAATCAAACTCTGAATTCTGTAATGCCTGCTGTAGGTATCAGTTGAAATCTTGACTCATTTATCTTACCCTTCTAGCTATAGTCTTCAGATTCTCTTTGATGTCTCCTTCATGTATATGGAGTTCAAGGTTCAGCTCAGGACCTAGATAGATAATATACAGCATTAAAAGCTTTTCTTCATTTTTCCTTTTATTTTCTAGCCACTCTGGCAGTTCCAAATTCTGTCCTTTGACTCATCAAGCCAGTAACAATATGGCTTTTCCTTGATCTTCAGCCTTGCCACACAGTAAGGACTGGGGTGTTCCCACAAGAGAAAAACTGTACAAATGCAAGCTCACCCAGTAATCTCCTTGTTTTAAGAGTTGACATTCCATCAATACTTGATCACTTTCAATTACTCTTTAATGCCTTCAAATATTGAAAGCATAGCTACTAATAACTTTAAGTATCATCTCTCAAACAGTGATTGAAATCACTCAGACTTATTTGCTAAAAGGTCAAGAGTTCCTTTTGGAACAAACCACATATGTCACATTTTCATAGCAAGATGATATACTAGACAGAAAAGTCATTCTCTATGTTTGTCCCTTATGGCAGATAAAATTTTCCTGGCTATACTTACGTGGGGCTAATAAATAGATAATCAAAGGTAACATTTAGAGTCGCTGCTCTGTGCTTGAGACTGTACTAGGTTCTTAATGCAGATTATTTCATTTAATTCCTGCAAGTATCCAATAGGTGTTAAGTATTATTACTATATTTATTATATAGATGAGGAAACTGATACTAAGAGAAGTTTAATGAAGAGCTGTTACACAACTGCTAAGTGGCAGAGTTAGAATTTAAAACCAAGGAATTTGTTTCCAAATTAACCCACAATCTCGTTAGTTTATCCCTGTCACTGCTGAAGGGATGTCTACAAATGTCTAGAAATTTGCTTTTGGGCAAAGCTGACAGTATAAAGTCCTTTCCTAAACAGAGTAGTTAGGTAATTTCTAAATTTTCTGTGCCTTCTCTGTGGCAGACACTTAATTCTGCTTGTACATTTAATTTTGATAACATCCCTATGAGGCTGATGTTATTATTATTTCATTTCACAGACAAGAACCCACTATCCCCGAGAGGTTATATAACAACCCCAAGGTCAGACTTTGATGGGAATAGGACTAAGAACACAAATATCCCAGGCCTTATTAATTTCATACTATCCCCTACTCCACAATACTGCCTCCTTTGTCCCAGGCTCCTCTCCATATTTCACTTGACTTCATTGTTACACTCCAGTTTAATTCATAACCATAGAAATGATGCCAAAGGCAGTAAAAAGAGCTCCCCTTTCCCCTTGCAAAAAAAAAAAAAAAATCAAAATCCTGTTAGTGATCTCTACTATTTTTAAATGGTGCCTGATGCATTCTTTAACATGCTTCCTTTTCTTCTTTTTAAATTAAGTACACATTTAGGCTTAAAAGATAATACTTGAGATATTTTCATATGCAGATGTCTTTTTCTGCATCACAACATTGGTTTGCTTTACCTAAAAACATGAGCAAAGTCTCAGTGGCTTCCAAGGACATGAATTATTTAATATTTTACATTAGTTCATCTCATTTACTAGAGTGTCCCTGGGACATATTCATTTACACAGGAAGGATGTCAGGGGAAACATTTAAAAAACTATAATAATAATAATAGCTAAATAGAAATCTGAAATTATTGTAAACCACCCTCTATTCTCAGATTACATTAAAGTGTATGGCTATTTACAAAATTTTCATGAGGCTTTTAACTTGGCAGAGCTCATTCAAGATGTCTAAATTACTTATTTGCATCCTGCTCTGAATAAACTGACTAGATTCAATTACCTGATTCCTCACTCTGAATCACTGTGATCCAGGTCCCTAGTTAATATACTCCTTCTGTTGTTGATTATCTTATTTTTCAAGAGCAAAATTATAAAATCAAGTCTTGATATGCATAAATTGACTTTCCTCATATGTGCAATAATGTTGAGTTAGGGAAATTAACTTGAAGTAGATGGGAGTTAATTAGGAACTTCCCACTTGCCTCTATTTATCCTTCATCGTTGTTGCTAGTTTGTGCTCTGACCGTCCAGTGCATAGTCGTTTTCAGCTAAACCAGGAGAGTTAATTTCCTGTGTGTGTCCTTCTCATCACCACCTCAGGAACAGAGAATTGAAACTCTAGTCTATTCAGTCTGTCATGGAGGATGATTTCCAAACCATCTGCTATCTCAGAAAACAATTCATTCTGACAAACCTCCCAGCCGAGTCACCACTCTGATATTATGCTTGCAGTCAACACAAAGATTAATAACCTGCCACGGCTAACTATCAAGCTTTCTGACTGAACAAAAATAGAGACTCCAGATTGTACTATTTGGCAAGATGCTCCAAACGTTAAGGTGAGCTCCTGTGTTAATTCTTCATTAAGATGGGAAATGCCTGGAGAAATTATTAATAATATCACTATCATCTTATCTAAAGGGGGCTATTAAATGGGAATTATCCTTTATCTCTTGTCCCAGAAAATCTTGTCAGGCCTTAATTAAGTCATCCATTAGCCTTTGCAAATGGACTGACTATATATTTACCTGTGAGAGATAACAGTTTCTAGTCAGGCTCTGTGGAAAATTGAGTTTTTAAATTTTTCTCTTTTTTTCCCTCCCAAAGTGTGTTTTTTTCTCTTTAACGGAATGAAACAGAGAATATGCTCACATGTTTTCCTTTGCTGGAGTACTACATTATTTCCAGTCTCTAGATGATTTCAATTCAATTTTAAGTTTTCTCTTCATCGTGACCTGTCTCTTCCCTTAGGCACTCTTCACCTTCTTTATGACCTACTGAGACCGCCACTTTACTGGCCTCCTCCTCACAGGACTCTCCTTCCTCCAGTCCATCTTTCATGTTTCATTCCCCATTTTATCTTTTATTAAAAAACAAACCTATCCTGCCATATTACCCCTTAAAAATCTCTGTTGACTCTCCATTACCTAGAAGAAACTCAAAATTTTTTAAAAATCATAAAAGAACATTTATAATCTGAAGCAAAAATGATTTTGTGGCCTTCTTTCTTGGTGTCCAGTCATCAATGTGCCCCGTGGGACAGCCCAGTCAAACTCCTCATTACCTTACATTCACTAGTTTTTCCCCTCTCTGTGCCTTCTCCATAGTTTTCCCACCATCAGCATGTGTAGAGACTAACTCTACTTTAGCACACTCTTATTCATTCATTCTTCAGAACTCGGTTCATAGAGATCCAGGTAAAATCTTTCTTATTATTTCAGCGAGTCAGTAACTCCTTTTCTGAACACTGTAGCTCTTTCTTCATAATCTTATAAAAGTATTTACCAATTGTTTTCCTTGTGGTAAGACAAGTTACTATGAGTTCTACCTCTTAATAAATTCTTAAGTGTAAAATACACTATCATTGACTACAGATACAATGGAATATCCTCAACCATAAAAATGAATGAATTAATGGCATTCACAGCAACCTGAATGGGACTGGAGACTATTATTCTAAGTGAAGTAACTCAGGAATGGAAAACTAAACATTGTGTGTTCTCACTCATAAGCTATGAGGATGCAAAGGCATAAGAATAACACAGTGGATTCTGGGGACTCGGGCAAAGGATAGGAAGGGAGTGAGGGATAAAAGACTACAAATTGGGTTCAGTGTATATTGCTCAGGCGATGGGTGCACCAAAATCTCACAAATCACCACTAAAGAACTTACTCATGTAAATAAATACCACCTGTTCCCCAAAAACCTATGGAAATAAATAATTTTAAAAAGTGAATTACCAACACAAACATTTCATTCCAAAGTGGTGAATGCTTTGCATTAAAATTTAATCTTGTAAATTCTGTTATAAAATGCAAATGAATGACTTGTTAGAAGTACGATGTCGATTACCAAATACTCAGTATTACTTTAAAAGGAGAGCAGGCCCTGGAGTAGTAGACTAGTAAATTTTAATAAAAGTCAGAATGGATCCCTACAGTGGGGGGTTGCGGGCAGCCTGGAAACAGTATGACTGGGAGAGTGGGGTCAGGAGAGGAAATTGGTATTTCTAGGAGAGAGAAGAGCAAAGAAAAAAGGTATTAGAAGATATCAAATTCAAATATCAACTTATTTTTTACAAATATCAAACTTTTTTCAGATATCAAACTTATTTTTTTCAAATATCAAACTTATTTTTTACAAAATTTTTAGAATAGGCATTCTGATACTATAACATTTCTCTTAGTAGCTGATGATGTATGTTTTAAGCACAAATACCTAAAGTACAAATTTATAGTTTGAAAACCATATATTGCAAAAATGAA
Source organism: Pygathrix nemaeus (assembly GCA_004024825.1). Taxonomy (NCBI): domain Eukaryota; kingdom Metazoa; phylum Chordata; class Mammalia; order Primates; family Cercopithecidae; genus Pygathrix; species Pygathrix nemaeus. The sequence goes on along the minus strand of PVHW010006357.1, from coordinate 5,679 downwards.
ACTCTTATAGCAGCAATAGCTGACCTCTCTTGAAAGATGAAACAAGCATCATGATCTTTAATGTCGGAATTAAAGATCAGAATTATAATCAGTTTCAGAATAATCCTAAGATCCATAGCTAAAATATTGACTGGAATTTTAACGATGCTAATCAAAATCTCAGCTGTAATTATATCACTTTAATAAAAACTATTATCATAGTTGCCCTGAGAAGCTGTCACTGACCAGAGAAGAAGCATTAAAGGCATTACAATAATTGATACAACTGAAGAAAACCCTGCTCTAAGTTAATAATTAATGCATTGCGACATATCTTTCCTTTCTATAAATACAAATAGGATTAATTGACCTATACAAATAATTTCAGCTGGGTGTGGTGACACATGTCCACAGTTCCAACTACTCAGGAGACTGAGGTGGGAGGAATGCTTGAGCCCAGGAGTTCCAGGTTGCAGTGTGCCATGACTGTATCTGTGAATAGTAAGAAGTTTCATAGACAGACATTTCAGAAAACATTAGAAAAAAGGAAAACACACAAATGATATGAGGCTTTAATTTACTTCTCTCAGTCCAAAACATTTATAACTTATGGTAAGAAACTTCATAACGTTTTGACAAAAACTTTTAAGGTCATTCACTAATACAATTTGTCCAATTGATTATTAAAACCGTTTTACACAGTTTAAGTTTGCATAGTCATTTATATGGACCTGCCCATAAAAGAAAGGATTGGTGGAAGACAGAACTGCCCATAAAAGAAAGGATTCAGAAATGTTAAATGTCATAAGCAAGAAGATAAAGCTGACGACTATCAGACTTAATACCCTAATAACAGAGAACGCTTATTTTCACTGGTCAAAGGTACATTTATAAATATTGTAAGTATTCTGTGCCTCAAAATATAAAACTTCAATAAATTAAAAAAATAAAAATATTATAAACAAGTTTTTAAATGCCATAGGATGGGATAATATATCAGTTACAAAGTCAGAAAAATAGAAACTGTAAAATGTCTTATCTTTTTAAATTCAGCAAGTCAAAAAAATGGAGACAAACTGTAGGACACAATGAATGCCTTGCTTAAAATAAAGCTTGTAGTTATGAATTCTTTTATCAATAAAAATTAAAGCATGGAAGTATAAATTAATCATATGACTCTGAATTTAGAAAAATGAAAATAAAAAAAGAAAGTAGAAAAAAAGAATTAAGAAATATAAAAACAAATCTTAATGAATTAAAAGATATTTAAATGGTAGAACAAATATGTAAACAAGCAAATTTATTAATAGATAATATATAACAACCTAGTGTAATCACAAAGCAATAATGAACACATATCTAGAATAAGAAATAACAAAGAATATAAGAATTTTTTAAAATGCTATACAAATGTTATATGAAATTGGATGAAAGGGATAATTTTCTAGGAAAATATAATTTACAAACTGACCCAGAAGAGAAAGAAAAGTGCACATGCATTTTCACAAATATAGTTGTCAAAGGATTAATCTTACAAAAGCTTCATGTCTAGACAGTTTAACTGTGGAATTCTATCAAACTTTAATGAGTAATTAATTTGAATGCTATTTAACCTTTTTCTAGATGTAGAAAACACAGAAAAACTTTCTAATACTTTTTTGTAATGAAGCGAATATAATTTGCCATTGAATCTGAAAAGGGATAGTTCATCATGAAAACTACAGAAAAACATTTCTTATGCATGTAAATTTTAAAAAGTCAATATAAAATAAAAAATAGAATTTATCAGGTTACAAAAAGAGTAAAAAAACTTGAACAGAGTAGTTCATTTTACAGAAACAAGGATGTTTCAATATTAAGAAATCCATTAATAGAATATACTATATTAGCATAATACATGACCATCTTGTAGATGCGGAAGACATTTGACAAAACTTAAGCTATTTTGATAAGTAAGAATTATTACTTGCTAAATAGGAATTGAAAGATAATTAACAAGGGTTTTTTTTTTTTTTAATTTGTGTGTCTACATATAATCATCCCCAAAGCCAGCATCATATATAATGGGGAAATTCCTGCTAAAATGAGGAAAACACAAAGATATTGACTATCCCTACTAGTACTTAACATTCTACTGGAGTTACAAGCCAATGCAACTAGACAAGAAAAATATATTGGAAATATAAAAGTTGAAAAAAGGACAAAATTATTACTGTTTTAAGAAAAATAATTGTAAAACTAGAAATGCAAGATAACTAAAAACATGAGAATTCAATAAGGTTGGGGATATTAAAAATATTCACAAATGGCTACCCTTCATGTATATATAAAAGCCTCTAAACAGAAGATCTGCTAGATCAGAAAACTGCCTACAGAACACCAATTTAAAAAGTCTAGAAATTAACTTGATAAGACATATGCAAAAGAGAAGGGATGAAGATAAGTTGCCTAATGGGTACCAAAATTCAGTAGATAGAAGGAATTAATTTTAGTATTCGATAGTAGAGTAGGAAAATTATAGTTAACAATAGTTCATTGTATATTTCAAAATATCTAGAAGAGAAGAATTGTAATGTCTCCAACACAAAGATAAACATTTGAGATGATGGATATCCCAGTTACTCCGACTTGATCATTACACATTGTATACATGTATCAAAATATCACATGTACACCCAAAACATGTACAATTTTGATATAGTAATACAAAATACAAAATATACAGGAGAAAATATCTAAAACATTCTTGAAATACATAGAGATTGTATTAACAAACAGAAGCACTTATGTGCCTGGTTTGGATTCAGCGTTATAAAGATGTTAGTTCTTTCTAAGTTAATCAATGTATTTTATCTGATTACAGTAAAAAATCTACTTTTTTGATAGAAAAGATGACTCTAAATATCATAAATGAAAAGAAACCAAGTAAAATGAAGAACACACTTAAAAAAAGTAGCTTAAATAAAAACTAGTCCTACCAAACGTTAAAACATAGTATTATAATACAGTGCATCAATAATGAAAAGAAAATACATGAAAACACAGACAGTCCAATAGGACAGAATGGAAAATCCAGAAAGAGAAGCAAATACATATAGGAATTTAGTATATATTAAAGGCTGCATCTTAAAATCTTTTTATTAAGTAAAATTAGGATATGGAACAACACATATTTGTATAAATAGCTAACATGCATAAAGATATTCCCCAATTCATAAATATTTAAATACAAAAATAAAAAAAAAGAAATGATAAGCATCTGAGAAAAATCTACTATAGAAGAAAAATCTGGGAAAAATCTATTACAACCTTAGGACAGGCAAGGCCAATTAAACTATTATTTAAAATCCAGGCTCTATAAAAGAAAAGACTGGTTGATTTTACTACATGAAAGTAGAATATTCTGCATGGCAAAAAAAAAAAATAATAATAATATTAAAAGACAACTGACAAGAAAAATATTACAACTCATTCTACAGAAGAAGCACTAATATCCCCAATATTACAGTGTTCTTAAATCTTAGTGTAAGGAAAAAAAAAAAAAACAGTGAAAAGTAAGCTAAGAAAATGAACAGACGATTCATCAAAAATAAATGAAAATAGGTCTTACTACATGTAGAGATGCTGAAGATCTTTAATAATAACAGAAGTGAAAATTAAAGCTTCTGGGATAACAATTCTCATCTCTCATATTCATATAATCCGAATGATGTTTTGTGTAAACACTGTCAATTACTTATCCCCTTCTCACCCATTATAAAAAAAAACACTTAAGTTAGTTGCATCTGTATGCATCCATTATCTCATTAGGCAAATATATATATTTTTATGTTATTGCAACTTTCTTTCACTAGTGATAGTATACTATAAACACTTTTCTGTACCTTATCTAGTTACCTGAAAATATATCATGGGTAGCTTTCCAAATACGTGGTTATCTCACTTTTTTACAGCTACACCAAATCCCAATGAGTGTATGCCACACAGTTTATTTTACCAATCCCTACAGATGGCACCTTTTTTATATAGTGGGACCCATAGGAAGAGATGCTCAAGATTATTAATAATAACAAGAGTAAAAATTTAAAACTTCTTAGATAACAATTTTTATGTTCCAGTTTGGTAATACCCTAAATATGTTTTTCTCTAAACACTTGTTGGTGAGATTGTGAGAAAATGGACACTCAAACTGCTGATGGGATTACAAATTAAGCCAACCCCTATTGAAAACAATTTGACAATATCTACAAAATCACATCTATACTAAACAGATATCTTCGCACTCATAAAAATGGTTTCTGTGAAATATTTTTTATTTTGCATTGTTTGAAACAAGAAAATATTAGAAATAACTCACTTTTCAGACATATTTCCTGTTGGCATATGTATTAGTGCAACCAAGAAGGGACGCATGTTTGAACTTCTCTTTAAGAAATAACTTGGTGAGGAGTTCAAGACCAGCCTGGCTAACATGGTGAAACCTCGTCTCTACTGAAATACAAAAATTAGCCGGGCATGATGGTGAGTGCCTGTAATCCCAGCTACTTGGGAGACTGAGACAGAAGAATTGCTTGAACCTGCAAGACAGTGATTGCAGTGAGCCGAGATCACGCCACTGCACTGTAGCCTGAGTGGCTAAGCAAGACTCCATCTCAAAAAAGAAAAAAAAAAAAAAGGAAAGAACTTGCCTTCCAGCTGCAATAATGCAGTCAGCTGACAGCCCCCAGCTGTCCTTGGCTTCAGAATCCATCTCGTCAGTCAATCTGAAGCCACACTCTTTCCAGGAAGTCTCCAGCCTTACTGGCCAGGCTATTAGGGCCCAGCTATTGCTGACCAACAAAAGAATTCTCTAATGGGTGTTCTTTGCTTCAGAGCAAAGAGCTCCTTGTTGGGTTGGCCCAGAATTTGTTATATTTGCATTGCAGTCTGGGCCTTCATTGTCCAACCTGCTTTCTTCCCTCCTGGTATACCCTCCAATAAACTTCTTGCCCTCCTAAATCAGTCAACTCCCTGAAGGACCCAATTGACCAACCGTCAGACATGCTCCAGTCAACCCAGGATAACCTGAAAAACCTGCTAAATAAACTTATGGGACATTTGTATCCAGAGTATAGAATTAAGCCACCCTCAGTCATTCTAAAGTTGACTGAGTTACAGATACGGAAAAATCTACTTGCAATTTAACAAGCTTGGAAAGGTATAAGTTACAGACTAATTAACTAACAACAAAAAATAGGTTTCAGCTGAAAACAAAGAAAGTTAAAGAGGCCTAAAAGCACAATAATCTGGAATTCACTAGTATAGGGATGGATCCTAAAATATCACCAAGCAGGTTTATGTGTAATGACTGATCTTAAGGAATTAGGGCACAAAATAACAATGTACGTTCATACTGATGATCCTGAAGCATCAAGAAAATTTCAATTAACTGATTTCTTTGTTACAGATATACAAAACATAAAGTACATTTCAGAAAGTTTTTTTTCCCCTCTAAAATGTTTTAGGCCGGGCGCGGTGGCTCAAGCCTGTAATCCCAGCACTTTGGGAGGCCGAGATGGGCGGATCACGAGGTCAGGAGATCGAGACCATCCTGGCTAATACGGTGAAACCCCGTCTCTACTAAAAAATACAAAAAACCAGCCGGGCGACGAGGCGGGCGCCTGTAGTCCCAGCTACTCGGGAGGCTGAGACAGGAGAATG